>PVIA01003788.1:0-21630 GCA_004024845.1 Tonatia bakeri
TTTTATACAATAAAATACTTCAGTAATGCTATTAAAAAGAAAATAACAAAGAGAATTATCATGCCTAAAAAAATTAACAATACATATTACTTTTTAATCAGAAAAAAGTGTTGTCAGAAAATGAGATATTAAGGGGAAGAAAGAAAACAATATTCAATGGCATTACTACCTAAACATCTTACGTGACTCAGTTTCACCAAAGAGCTCTGGCTGCATGGTTGGCCATTTAGGCCATAAAAAACAAATGGCCAAAATGTCTAGTTCTAGATATCAACATTTCTGGGGTTTACCTGTTGAGAACTGCTTCTTTGTCTCCCAGACGACTTTTAATTTTACTTGTCAGATAGTCCAAAAAGAGTGTCCAGATATCCAAACAAGAGAAGTAACCTTCATGAGTAGGCTATGGTGCAAAAGAAATCCAGATAATGAAATTACTTAATGCAAACACTCCTCAGAAGCACATCTACCAGTTTACTATCACCAGAATGTTACATCATAAGCCTAGATTCCCTCAGCCTCCTGGTAACCACACTGGTGGTCTTTTAGTTGGTCTTCACAATTGGAACCTGGTGAACCTAACAAGACAAGGGCAGCATGGAACACATCATTAGGGACATACTATGTGGGACAAAGTGAGTTACAAAATAAGCCAAGCGAACACCTATCTTAAAACTTGAGACTGTGATGAGGAAGACTCTTATATATCGTCCAATTCATTTCTGTTTCATAGAGAAAGAAACTGAGAACCAAAGATATGATTTATTCAATGTAAGGGAGAGGAGCAGGTCCCTTTACCCCCATCAAATGCTCTTCCCACTATATACTATTACAAAACCAAATGTAAGTTTCAGAGGCTCCAAAGGTGCTGAGTTTACACGCTTGAACATTAGGAAAGACCATTTGCAATCTTCCTATATAACAGATCGAAAATGAGCTTGTTAAGTCCAACTCTAAGGTATTATCTCATCTGCAAAAGCAGGAGTGTCCAGCAGGCTCACAGCAACCTCTCACCCAGTGTCAATAAGGACAAAGTGAGAAGAGGAGAGAAAGTCTTTGTAGGACCCTAGTGCTGGGCCATTTGCGTGACTGCACTGACTCTCTCAAGAGCTTTAAGCTCCTATTTCATTTAAAATGTAGGCATCCTACTACCCAATATCTAATCCTTCTCATACATATTTAGTTTCAACTTGTGGTCCCCCAATCCCTCACATATGCACTCAAATACTTGCCACCTATGAGGACTCTGGTTTCACTTGTGAATGCTTGACTGAACCACATAATTGGTAGCAGGATCAGGTGTGGGAAGAAATAACACCATCATATTGGATCAGCTTTCCTTTCATTTCTGATGCACAAGGAAATCCAGAAGTTTACATGGGCATGTATGGAATTTGCTCAAGAAGTAACTAATATTGGGTGGTAGCATGCAGTGGGAGTTCTGTACCTGGATGAGCCTAAGGTGGAAAAATGTAACTTAAAAAACAGCAGACTCCAAGCTCACAACCTCAGTGGGGGGCCCTGGAACGAGATGGCTGCAGTTCAATCAGGACTGCCAACAGGGCCATCCTCAGAAAAGAGAAAGACACTTCCTGTCTCCACTTCATACTTCACAAAACCCAGGATGTCCTGACATGACATAAAATAGGCAGGAAAAAGAACTGATAAGCCACGTGGGACTACGACGGGAAGCCGGTGGACAGGCACTTGACTTAGAGAGTGAGGGATGTCGTCGTCCTGACTTTGGCTTGCTGAGCTTCCCTCAGGGCAGTCATCCAGTTCTCCTTCCTTGGTTTGAAAATACTCACCAGCCCCCTCCCACACATAAATCCAGGATTTTGGCTATGTCAAAGTACTTTGTAATTACACATGCCTTTGAATTGAAGATTTACTATGTGTCTCAAGGCTGAAAAAAAAGGAAGCAGATAAACCTCTGTAAAACCTGCAACACTGCCATCCACATCTGCACATGCAGGCCCCACTGGGAGACCTTGTTCACTGCCCACGACCTGGCCTTCGACAGCTGCTGCGTGTACACATGGTTGAGGTCATAAAGATGACAGGCTAACCACACTTTGAAAGTCATCCAACTTTTCAGAACTTTCACAGACCCATTTTAAAAATGTACCTGCAGTAAGATTTACTTATAGATCCAGGGAAGATTAACCACTAAAAATCCTGACAAGTTTCCTTAAGAAACTAATGACACCACTCATCTCCAAGTGGTTTGCAGAGGTTAGTTGTCATTTGCATTGTCCTATATGGCCTTCACAATAGTCCTGGAAACTGGGCAGATGTTATTTTTATTCTTCCCATTTTACAGACAAAGAAGCCAAGGCTCAGAAGTTACCTGCCCAAGGTAACAGGATAAGGAACAGAAACACAAGTAGAATGTGCATCGTAAGACTCTGGGCCAGAGCCCTCCCCCATCCCCCGTGCCATACTATCTCAGAGAGTTTCAGGAAGAAGGAGCAAAATGAAAAATGCAAGACCGAGAAGGAATTACTCATGTTACAGTAACAGAAGGAACAGGAAGACAGCAATCATATGCTTATACAGACACGCCAGGGCCTCCACAAGCAAGGAAATCGACAGTGGAGGCAAACGCCTGGTGACCACTAGTGGCTGGAGGGACTGCAACAAGACACTTAGGGAAAGAAACAATGTAGGAAAAGAAAGAGGAGAGAAAAATGGTAAACAAAAGATACCAATACCATTTTTATCTTATTGCTATTCTTTCAAAATATTTACCAATACTAAACTTTTTATGAAATTTAGAAACAAAACACAAAAATATTCAGTACACCCATAATAACCCTCTAGACAAGAGGAGAGACACATTTTCCCACTTTACCATATTTTGCCATGTATAATGCACTTCCCGTGCATGATGCGCACCCACGGTTTTGTGTGCATTATTCACGGATTATTATGCCATTACACCCATGTATAATGCACATCCTTATTTTTCCCTCACAAATCTGGGCAGTAAGTGCACATTATACACAGCAAAATATGGTAAGCTGAGATAAAGCAAGTCCTCACTATGAGTACACAAGAACTTAAAGCTTTCTCTAGAGAGCACTTAATTTCTAATTCTTAAATCTTATCCCAAAACACTCTCCAACTACCACCAGCTTCTGACCCTAGAGTGTGGCCTGCCATCTTTCCTCCACTCTGCCTCTCTGGCAAAGGGCTGCCTACCCTACAGTGAACCACATAAAACAGCTTCCAGGTTCCTGCCCCTCGGCTCTATGCTCAGAACCTGCCTCTGCCCGGACCAAAGGACACCACAGTCCAAGAGCCTGCACCAGAAAGGCCCTCACACAGGAGACCAGGAGAGAAGGGAGCTCAGCTGACAGAGACCTGCAGGTAAAGGAGGAAGAAAGAAGCTTGTGGTTTGCTTCATTACCATATCTATTTCTTTTCCCAGTATATAAATACAGTATATATAAGTATATAAAACTACTACTTTCAGTTCAGTGGAAAACTAACATGTAGGATTCTAGTGAAAGAATCACGAAAGATGAACACTAGGAAAGACCCTGAAGACGCCCGCTGCAGTCTCTCTCCCTGAGGTGAGGAACCTGAAATCAAATGAAATTCAAGAAACTCTTCTGAGGACACAGACCTAACAGAAATAATCAGAGGTGAAGACAAAACTTTTGAGTCCAAATCCAAAGAAGTAGTCCTAAGACACGCACACTTTAACACAATTTTTTAGCTTTCTTCCATACCATATACACTAAAAGAACCCTTTTTTCATAGGAAGAAAAAAAAATAGCATGACATTTTCCCCGAACAGACCCGTCCTTTCTGACGTCAGTACTGGCTTCTTTTCTCTCTTTTATGTCTGCTATACTCACTTATCCTAAATATCTGTCAAATCCTCCTTTCTTCCTGTTCCCTTTAAAATTTCTCTCGAAACCTTCCCATCACTGATGCCTCTTTCTCATCCCCAGCCTCACGCTCCCACATCTCGTCACCTCCTCCTGGTGCTCTGCACTCGCTGCCCCTCTGTCAGACTGTGGCCATCCTCCTCCCCCTGCACCCTTCCCCGTTCCCACGAAGGTCCACCCTTAACAGTAGGTGCTCTGACTTATGCGCCAAGTGCCTCTGGAGAAAGACTGGCTCGTACACTAGATCCTTCCTCCAAGTCCCCTGTCACACACACACACCCCTCCCAGCCTAGACCCTTGCCTCTCCTCCAGCCTCATTAAGCTACAACATTAATGGTTTAAACAACCAGATAAGTCTCCTTACAAAATCAAATGCCCTCACTGGCAATTTCATCCCTAATATATACCAAAAGGAAGAGCTACATATGTACACCCAAAAATGTGTGCAAATACATTCCCTGCAATGTGGCTCCTGGTCACCAGAACTGAAAGCAGTCCAAATCAGCAGTGGGATAGATTTTCAGATAACGACTTATTATATAAAGCAATGAAAAACAACGAACTACTGCCAAACAGCACAGATGAATTTCACAAACATAATACTGAATGAAAAAAAGCCACACAAAACAAATAAACCATGTATGTTTCCATTTAGAGAAGTTCTAAAACAGGTGAAACTAACCTGGGATATTAAAAGTCAGGACTGGGGTTTCTTCTGGGGAAAAATGAGAGGGAAGTAATTGGGAAGGGACAGGAGGGGACTTCTGGAGGGCGCTGGTAATGTGCCGTTCCTTGACTTAAATGGTGGCTACACGGCTTGTTCACTTTGGAAAAATGCATCAAGCCATGCGTGTGAGATTTATACACTTTTCTGTATGTGTGTTGTATTTGTTATATTTCAATAAAAAGCTGATTTTAAAACACAAATGGGCACAAGGGACAGGGCATGAACGAAATGTCTACAGCTGGACGGTGGCAATGACTGTGCAAGTCCATAAATGGAGAGAACACCACCACACTGTATAATTACAATGGGTGGATTTAGTAGTATATACATCGTACCTCAATAATGCTGTTAAACTATATACAAATAAAAAAGTACTGGGTCACTAAAATGTAAATTCAACAGGGAAGGACTTTGAGGGTTATATGCCTAGTTCCTGAAAATTTGTTGGGAAGAGGGGAACTGGATCCACCAAGACTTAATTCTTGAGAGCTTCCCTCTTTATAATCTCCTTGTGGGAAGTTTAAGTGACAGCTATAGAACAGAAGGCCCTAATTTCAGAGTTTTTCTATATTTTGCTTCTCTAACATCATAGTTGTTAAGAGAGCACAGACTATATGAGTTCAAATCCTGGCTCCATCACTTCCTGTATGATCCTGAGCAAGTTCTCTGTGCCTCAGTTTACTTATCTGTAAAGTGCAGCTGATGATAACAACAACACCTACCTCACAGGGCTGCTATGAAGGATAAATGTGTTACTCTTCACACAATAAGCACTGTATAATGTTTGGGAAATAAAGTAGTTCTTTCTCCGGAAAAACACAAAGTAGACTTTGGGAGGCAGGGATGGGCAGCCCCGGTGCATTACCTGATGAAATGTGTACTTAAACAGAAGTGTCAAGAACTCCACCACAGGAAACTGGGAGTAGGACTCGATTCTTCTTAGGTGAACGCTCACAAAGAGCCGCAGAAAGTCAGTAAACTTCTCGATGTAGCTAAGTACGACAAGAAGACAAAGGGTGACAATAAGACACACAGCCACCTCCTTAGAAGAAAACTCAAATTCAGTCCAAATTTCTTTCAGTAAAGAACTATACAAATTTATATTTTCAGTTAAAAATATAAAGGCCTGTGACAATTACCTACAGTTCAGGCAACCTCTCATCCCATTACCACCTGAAACATAGCAGAAAAGCAACTTTAATCCTCAAACACCATCTACTAAAGCATCTTATAAACTAGTGTTCTTATATTTTCTAATTCATTAGTGGTATGGCGCAATTAAAGTGGAAAGAAATGGTACTAAAGTCAATGGGCAAATCACGTGTGCCATTTCAATGTAGCAGGTCTGGAAGGCTGGTTTTCTCTGCTAGGAGGCCAAAATATTAAAATGAATGTGCTAAACACACGCACACACGCACACACACACACACAAAACAAAGCAAAGCTATACAAAAGGCATGGCATCCAGGTAAGACATATTCAAGCCTGCCCCGTGTTTAATTAGCTCCCGGCAGTAATTAAACACAGCACATCCCAATCCACTCCAAAGTGATTTCAAAAATAAGGGAAGAAGGCTGGAAGAGCTGGAAAAGCCTTGGAACAATGGATCTGATGCTTCATTTTACAGAGAGGCCCAGAGAGAGAAAGGCCTTGATCGGCCCAAGGTCACTCAGCCAGCTCACGGCAGAAGGGAGCTACCATCCGCTCCCGACTCAGTGCTCTCTTTTCACATCAGTGAATCCCCAGTCATTTCCCAGGAGAGTGTGGGTCACAGCTGCAAGGATAAGAGACTTTGTTATTAAACACACAGCACGTCACCACTCTCACATTTCAGAAACTGTCATTTTATGCCCCTAAATACCAAAAGGTGATTAGAAAATGAGATGGACGTATCCCCATAAATCACATTTCAAAGACCAATATAAAAAAATACAGACATAATAGGCCCTAGCCAAAAATTAAATAATGGTTAAAACCAATTCCGAAGCTCATAACTGCAAAAACAACCATTTTTAAAGCACAGATATATGAAATAATAAAGGGGAGGAAGAAGACTATAATTCAGAGGAGCAAAATTAGACCACAAATAAAATGTCCCATGTTGTTCTTGGGACCTATCACCCTGTGGGTGGCCCAACGGTCTGACCTCCACACATACGTAAACTTCTTTGCAGCTAAAGTAACAGTGATTTATGTGATAAGGATCTTGGGGCCAAATACTTAAAAAAACAGTAAGGCACTGAAATCGACTTTTTAGAAATAGAAAAGTAAAAAGACACTTCTCTCTGATGCCTTTAAATCACCAATACTAAATAAGCAGGGACTCCTCATTCCTCACTCTGCTTATTACAGTGTATTTTTATATGGATTTTCAAATTCGCCAATCCTTTACCCCTCTTTAGAAAGATGCACTCAATTCCCTACCACCCATAAAGAATAAAGAGACGTCATGGGTAAAATATCCCACAATCTCAATTTTATTTTAATCTCCAACTCAATTTTTTAAAGAATGCACACAAGGCTGTGCAGTAGCTACAAATTTTGTTTCACCTCATTTTCTCTCCCTTGCCCGCCTTCCGGTACAGGCGCTCATGAGCAGTGGGGGGTTAGGAAAAGGCAGGGTGGAGGAGAGAAGCAGAGAACCTGGTTAAGCAGCTCCTAAACAACTGAGAACGGACTTAGCTGTTTAGAATTAGGGACGGGGGACCCGAGAGCCAGGAAGCAAGCACACACTATCGTTTATGTCACCTTTCTGCTTCCAGGCACCTCTCAGCTTTCACAGGGCAATAGGAAGCATAGAATTAAAATATAAAACCAAGAACACAAAAGTTACACATAACAAAATCAGTGCAAAGATAACCCACAATGACATTTCTATACCACCTGAAGGTGAGCCATCCCAAACATTACGCTACAAGTAAAAATCAGAACAGCTGACACTTGACACTCTATACAGGCAGTGAGATTTTCTCTTTAACATATGAAAATACAGCCTTTCTTAACCCATGCTAGAAAAACTATAAAATTGTGTTTGAATACTGATGCCTCTGAATTCATATACAAAGCTATTACCAAATGATAAAAAACAAAACAGACTACCACACAGGACTATGAGTTTTTTGTTATTATACAGAGAAATTTTATACAAAGCTTGCTTACAATGAAACAAACCAAAATAATCTTATATACCAATTTTTTAACTTTAGAAAAACTTATTAAAATTGCTAAATTTAAAAAGCACTAAAACCACCTTAACTTTGGGTACTTCATATTGTTATTTATTCTAAGGAAAAGGAAATGGATTAACTGTGTATAGCTTAATAACAGAAAACAAGCCAAGGAAAACTGATCAGAGTATTAACTTTGGCTGCCAATCTATACATATTTACTATTTCAACATAATTTGTCTGCTTGGACATGTCGGATGAGTCAACACAACGTTGTTAATAGAGGTTTCAGATTCCCCTCTGGTTTCTGCTCTGCAGTAGCATCACATTAGTGGAAGCTGTGAGACAGATGAATGACATCCTCTACAGAAGAAATAAATGAGGCCATGCCTCAGGGTAGGTACTGTGAGGGAGGCATCTTATAGGGCACGTAAGAAAGAAAAGTTGGGTAATTTTAGACTCCATTCAAAAGGACATACACACACACACATACACGTGTGTGCCACGTCAGCCCGTGCCCACATGAACAGCTCTCCTTTGTTTTCATGAACACCTGTCATGTGTGTGAAGCTCACAGTGGAGTAACATTCCTATATGCTGCCTGATGTTCACTTGGGAAAAGTCAAACAGTAAAAACTGACAAGCCAAACCAAGTGAGAAAGGGTGATTATAACTCCTGTACCTCCGTGGACCTCCTCTCCTGTTCTTGGCTACGCATGAGCAGCAGTCTCAGTTCCTGCAACACCTCAGACCTGCAGGCAAATAGTGAGGAGAAGCGGGAAGACGGGGGGAAGGGAGGACAGGAGATGGATGGGGAAAAAAGACAACAAACCTATACAATTCACAATCACTTTTGAAACTCACCTCATTTCCCTTAACCACCCTAGCCCATCCAGCTGAGCTTAGACTTATTGGTACACACCTACCTTTCTGTTCCTCACCAGGAGCCCCGAATTTTGAAACCCAAGAGGACTATAGACACCATGCAGAATACTCTGATAACTAATCGAGGCCCTTTCTCAGGGCACAGCCAACTTCACACCTGTTTTTATTACCTCTCATCCAGTTCTTCTAGCCTGCTCTTCACCGTGTGGGCATTGTTATCCTTGGTGATTTTCTGCAGGAGGTAGAAAGTCTGCTGGAACATACGCAGTAAATACTCCTCAAATTCCATAGGCACACAGTTCTTGGACATGAGTTCATTGATGCAGGACATGGCCAGGACCCCAAGACGGCCACGTTCCTGACCCAACACACAGTTCTGGCTGTTGCCGTTAACTGATGCCATCTTTCTGGCCCGGATGTCACAGCCAAAGCGCGCAAAGTGGAAGATGGTGGTAAGAAGGGACGGGGTGATGCTGGCAGACAGAGGAATCCAACTGAAGAGATGGGCCAGGCACTCCAAGGCCAGGGAACAGATATACTCACTCTCCGCATCAAGGATGGGGATTGGCTGATTCAACAGTTTGGCTGAACTAGGACTTTGCAACAGGTTACTCAGTAAGTCACCTGAAAATACAAAAGGCCTTTAAGATCTACACTATCAATTTAAATAACTCCTTTAAACAAACAAAAATAAACATTACTATAAAGCAATGGTTCTCAAAGTTTGGTCCAGGTACCCCTAAGGGGAGTCCCCAAGATCCTTAAGGGAATTCACAAATTCAAAACTAGCTTTAAAAGAATCCTATAAGTTATTCTGCTTTCTCACTTTTACTATCTCACAAGTGCACAACGGAGCTTTACAGAGGCTGTATCACTTGTGATATCCAACAGAGAGGAAGCAAAAGCTCTCTTTCACTAAGCCACATAGTGGACTTCCAGTCAAGATGGCAGCACAGGTAAACACTGCTCACCTCACACAACCGCATCGAAGTTACAACTAATTTACAGAACCACCACCACTGAGAACCATCAGAAATCAAGTTGAATGCTTTTAAATTGTGTACCACTTTTTATAATTTACACCTTTCATTTGCCCTTTTTAATCTCATTTATAAACATTCTTGAATATTTTGTTGAACCAGTCTCTTACAATTCTCAAAACCAATCTTAGTAGTAGTTGAAATTCAGTCAATATTTGTTAAATGAATATCTGGACAACTGTACTTCTAGTCAAGATGACAGCGTAGGCAGACATGGCTTGCCTCTTCACACAACCATATCAAAACTACAACTGAAATAGAGAACAACCATCACTCAGAACTGTCAGAAATTGAGTTGAATGGAAGTCTGACAACTATGAAATTAAAGAAACCAATCCACCTAGAGTGGTAGGAAGGACAGAGACGTGGAACGGGCTAGTACCACACCCACATACAGTAGATAAAAATTTGGAAGGGATATCTCAGGAGCGAGGATTCCCAGCCCCACATCAGGCTTCTATTGACAGGAAGATAAGTCCCTGTAACTTCTGGCTGCAAAAACCAGCAGGTACTGAGATGGTGGAAGAAACTTCTAGAGTCCCAAGTTCCACTTAAAGAACCCACACACAGACTCACCTACTCAGACTCATTCCCTCTCAACTCCAGCACTGGGGTAGCAGCTTGAAAGGCACCAGTGGCATACAGGGAAGACGAGAAGGACCTGGCATCAAAGTAAGAGTCGGGGAACAGCTTTCTCCCAGACAGAAAGGCCACTGTCCCTTTTATGGATCTTCCACCTACAGAGCCACAGAACTGCAGGCTAGTGCCATATCTGAGACTCCATCAACCTGGTTAAGACTGTTTGCCCCAGCCTAGAGATCCTCTGAGACTCCAGTCCTACCTAGAGTCCTACCTAACTTAGTGCCCACCCAAGCTATTAAGAGACTTTTCCATATGAATGACTCACCTTGGCTCATGCTTCACAACTTTCTAAATCCTCTCAAACAAGCAACAGCCCCCTAGCTCTTGCTTGGTGGCCCTAGGCATGGCACTAGCAGTAGCTAGCCTAGATTCACAGCTTGGCTTCACCTGGGAATCTCCAAGCAAAAGCAGCAGTCATCTCAGATTGCTTTAGAGCCCAGGGAGGGTGGCCCCAAGAAAAACACAGTTGGGGGCTGACCTTGGCCTGCACCACACAGGAAACCACAAAAGCCTGTGCACCTAGTGGGCAGTGGCAGATCATGCCGGAGCACCACCACCCTGCCCCTGCACAGCTGATCCTCCATGGAGAGCAGAGGTTGGTGGTCAGTGGTCGCAGCCAATCCTTACAGGTTGACTAGCCTACATAAATCCCTCCCACTGATCTGCCAACAGCAACCAAGGCTCAACTACAAAAGAAGAGTATACTCAATACTTAGCTTGATAGGGGAGGCTGTGTCACTGGACCCTACAGGACACCAACTACATCAGGCCATACCACCAAGACAGAGTCATGGCAGCTCCACCTAATACACAGAAACAAACACAGGGAGGCTGCCAAAATGAGGAGACAAAGAAACTGAATGAAAAAACAGATCAAAATTCCAGAAAAGAACTAGACAAAATGGCGATAAGCAATCTATCTCCATTTAAAACACTGCAAAGTTCAAAACACTGGTTATAAGGATGCTCAAGGAACTTAGTGAGGACCTCAACAGCATAAAAAAGATCCAGTCAGAAATGAAGAATACAGTAACTGAAATATAAAACAATTTACAAGGGAACAACAGTTGAGTAGATGAAGCTGAGAATCAAATCAATGATTTGGAACATAAGGAAGCAAATAACAACCAATCAGAACAACAAGAAGAAAAAAGAATCCAAAAAGTGAGGATACTATAAACAGCCTAGGGGACAACTTTAAGAGATCCAATGTTCACTTCATAGGGGCAGCCACTAGGAGAAGAGAAAGAGCAAGAAATTGGAAGTCTATCTGAAAAAATAGTGAAAGAAAACTTCCCTAATTTTGTGAAGGAAATAGACGTGCAAATCCAGGAAGCACAGAGAGTCCCAAACAAGATGGATGCAAAGAGGCCCACTTCAAGACACATCATAATCAAAATGCCAAAGGTTAAAGATAAAGAGAGAATCTTAAAAGCAGCAAAAAAAAAGCAGTTAGTTACCTACAGGGAAGTTCCCATGGGACTGTCAGCTGATTTCTCAAAAGAAACTTTGCAGGCTAGAAGGGACTCACAAGAAATATTCAAAGTCATGAAAAGCAGGAACCTATAGCCAAGACTGCTTTACAAAGCCATCATTTAGAATTGAAAGGCAGATAAAGCACTTCCTCAGACAAGAAAAAACTAAGGAGTTCATCATCACCAAACCATTATTACATGAAATGCTAAAGGGACTTATTTAAGAAAAAGAAGATCAAAACTATGAACAATAAAATGGCAGTAAGTACATAACAACTGAATCTAAAAAACAAACTAAGCAAACAAGAAGAACAGAGACAGAGTCATGGATACAGACAGCATTTTTTAATAGGATTTATTTGTTTGTTTGTTTGTTTGTTTGTTTGTTTATAGAGAAGGGAAAGGAAGGAGAAAGAGAGGGAGAGAAACATCAATGTGTGCTTTCTTCTCACACGTCCCTTCCTGGGGACCTGGCCTGAAACCCAGGCATGTGCCCTGACTGGGAATTGTACCAGTGACCCTTTGGTTCACAGGTCAGCACTCAATCCACTGAGCCACACCAGCCAGGGCTACAGGGAGCATTTCGATGGCTGCCAGATGGGAGGGAGGTATAGGGGAATGGGTGAAGAAGTAATGGGATTAAGAAATACAAATGGGTAGTTACTGAATACTCAGTGGGATATATGGCACAGTATAGAGAATGGAGTAATGAACTTATGCGCATGACCCATGAACATGAACAATGGTGTGGGGATTGCCTGAAGGAGTGGGGGTTGTTGGGTGGAGGGGCACAAAGGGGGCAAAGTTGGGACAACTGTAATAACAATCAATAAAATATAATTTAAAAAAATTAAAAATATAGTGCCACACAGTAAAGAGATTTGCAAAGATGTAAGATAATGTTACTCTTCTCAGTAAATGTATTTGTTTGCTTTGGAAAAGTTATTTTTCATTAAAATATATTATGTTTATATAATCGATTCATCAATTATTTCAAAATTAATTAATACATATTTGTAAATTTTCTGCTTTAATATCTTCGAGCCCCTCAACATCTTTAAGAGTGAAGGAGTTCTGGGTGAGTGTTGACAGCGTGGGTGAAGAAGCCAAAGGGTCCGAACTCCCAGCGATAACAGACAAACCCTGGGGACATAATGTGCAGCACTGTGGCTGTAGCCAACGGTGTCGCACACACTGTTTTCAGCTGCTGAGAGATGTCTTAAAGAGCTCATCTCAAGAAAAAAATTTGTAACTAGGCAAGGTGATGGATGTTAACTTATTATGGTGATCATTTCACGATATATTCACATATCAAATCGTTGTGTTGTATACCTTAAACTAACAGTGTTATATGCCAAAGACACCTCAATTTAAAAAAAAAAAGAGTAAGGGGGCCCGGAGACCAAAACTTTCAAAACTACTGGGCTACTCAAGGGAGGTCTGTGGACCTGCACCATCAGCATCTCTGGGAGCCCGTCGGAAAATGCACACCATCAGGCCCCATCCTACACACGCCTACTGGAGTGGAACCAGGAGAGAGAGGGCCCCGGGATCTCAGTTTTTACAAGGTCTCTAGGGTGATTCTTATGCTTAATTTTTGAGAAGCACTGGACTAAAGATAATCATGTAAAATGAAATGGGGGGAAGGTATAAAATGATTTTAGAAAAGACAAAAGAAAAAATATTCAAAACCATAACAAGAAGAAAATTTCCCTGAAGTAAAGATGTGACTATACAAAATAAAAGAACTTGTTCTGTCCCTCCCAAAAATGATAAAGTGTACTCAATACTAAAAACTTTAGGTTTAAGAAAGAAATGCAGGCAGGAAAAAACACACATACAAAGAAGAAAACACTGAAGTCAGATTCCTCCACTGCAACATTCAAAGCAAGAAAACAGTGATGCAGCGTCTCCAAGTTCTGAGGCAAAGAGTAACCTAACCCACAGCTCTCCTTTGAGTATAAAGAAAGGTGACATTTTCTCAAACATGCAAAACTACAGAGTATATTGCCCACAGGTTCTTCTTGAAGAGGATACTGAGCCATAAAACCATGAGAATGAAGTGATAAATAAAAGTAAAGAATTAAGGAATGGAAAAGCTGTGGCAGAGGGACTATGCAAGCTCTGAATTAAATATAGAAGGGTGTGCTTTCTCATCTTTCACAAGCAAGAAGTCTCTAGACATATGGTCTAAAATTAAAACATGGAGTAAGAAACTGGCTTTCATAATCTTTTTTCCTTAACCTTAGAGATATCTTTTACAAACAAATATTCCTTGTGGGAAACGCATCTCAGGGTCAGCAATTCCTTCCATTTAATACTTCTGTTAAATTAAAATAAAACTAAAATGTAATTGTTTTTATTAAAAAATAAAGATTTACGATACAATGCCATTTTGCCTTTTTATTCAGTTGTATCTCTCTTTATCAGTGTATAGGCCGCTGGTGGCAAACACAAGGCCCGTGGGCTGAATCCGGCCCCTCATCTTGTGTTATCCGGCCGGGCACCTTGTTTCTGCCCAGCAGCCGCGCCGAGCTCCTTGCCCCTAGTTAAGGAGCAGTTACACTTACACAGTCCTAAAACTACATTCGGCCCTTTGAAGGCAACCGTGAGGCTGATGTGGGCCCAGTGAAAATGAGTTTGACACCCCTGGTACAGACAGATGTCTAGAATGATGTTATTTCTGTATGGCCAAATACTCAAGTAAATTTTTACATTTTATTTTGTACCTTAACCTTAGCAGTTCTTGAAGGTTTTAGTCTCAGAACCCCTTTAACGCTCTTAAAAATATTTTTGTTTTTTTCTTAAAAATAATATTAGGGACACCAAAAAGCTTTTGTTTATATAGGCTATTTATACTATATTTGTCATATTAGGAATTAAAACTGAAAACTTTTTAAATATTTAGTAACAATAAATTCATTACATGTTAGCATAAATAAGACCTTTTCAAATGAAAAAAACTACAATTTGCTTCCCCCAAAATAGTGAGAAGAATAGCACTGTTTTTACAATTTTTGGAAATCTCTTTAACATCTGGCTTAAAAGAAGATAACCTGATTGTCTCATCTGCTTCTGCATTAAATCTATTGCAATTTGTTGTTTTCACTTGTATCAAGAAAACCCAGCTGCACATATAGATACATGACTAAAAAAGAAAAAAGATAACTGCAGCTATTCCTTAATGTAACATTAAAATTTGATGGGTAGTTATTAATAAACGCATTAATTTCTGTTGTTAAAAATAGATTAAAAAGTTGCCCCTAAAGAGCTGCATTGAATACCAGAAGCACTCATCATAATCTCAACTGCCTAAGCTGATAAATCACAGGACCTGGTTTCAAAGAATAATGCTAAAAGGGTATTCAATTCAAGCAGAATCTGAAAATGTTCAGTTTGTTATAGGATTGATAATAAAATTTTGATTTTGAAACTGCTGTGGCGACTTTGCACTTGAGTCATACACTTCTCTGCCAAAGATACTGTTTCTGGTACCACTTTGTTCGTCATTCATGGGCCAACGGCCGTTTACAAAAGATGCCAGAGTCAGGAAACCACCACTGCCCGGCCAGAACTCCTGGGGCACAGTTTGATCCTCAGCCAGGATCAAAATGAGGCTTTAACAATGAAGAACCGACAGACACCACCTAAGTATGATCTTCAATTAAATCTGCACATCTTTGGGTCTTTAAGCCTTTTTAAAGTCTCTTGAACATTTTAAAGTAGGACTAAATTCTGGCTTAAAAAAAAAAAAAAGAAAAGTTGTCCCCACTCTTTAGCGCTGAAGTTTTTTTTCTAGAATGGGAATGCTGAATTAAAACACTGATGACAATAATGATCTTCAGAGCAGCTACCATTTGATCTGCTATTATTATTTGCTCGGCACCACACAGAGCACTCACCACACATATTCTCACTGAGTGTTCACAGCTCTGAGGTAGGTATCATTACTGCATTTACAGACTGTTAGGGTAATTGAGACAGACAGATTCAGCATTTCCCCATGTTCCTCAGCTACTGAGAGGTACAGCTGAAACTGAAACCCCAAATCCTATGCTCCTTCCCAGAAGGTGGGTCATCCGGAAAAAATATGTAACTGGGAAAAACGATCAGTAAGAAAGCTAACATTCAAACATAGGAAAAGATTTAGGACTTCGAAATCTTTTAGGACTGTGCACACTATGACTGCAACTACAGAAAAATGTCAAGAACAAGGACTGAACAGGAAAGGTAAAAACAAGAATCTTTTAATGTTGTTTCTCAAGGAAAGTGATTTTACTTGGCAGAGTATGGAAGAGTTTTTCAAAAATTATATTTTAATCAAAGTGGAAGGAATTAACCACAGAACAAAGACTCTGCGTCATGCTGCAGCATTTCCAATGCAAACCTGAGAGGGCTTTAACAAGCTACCTGTGTGAGAGGGAACCTCAAGTACGAACCCTATGGGCGACTTCACCTTCCCTGA
The DNA here is from genome assembly GCA_004024845.1 of Tonatia bakeri. NCBI lineage: Eukaryota > Metazoa > Chordata > Mammalia > Chiroptera > Phyllostomidae > Tonatia > Tonatia bakeri. The sequence goes on from PVIA01003788.1 coordinate 16,298, forward strand.
ACTGGGCCAGGCCCTGGCAGCAACATGCACCCGCGCACCAGGAAATGCACGGATGACTCCACTGCATTTACTGACGTGGAAGCCACCGAGACATGGTTGGAACACCTATAACCAGCTTTCATGCAAAGATCTCCCTCAGCTTTTCTACTTTTTTAATTATTAAAATTTCATAAGTTTTCTACTGCATTCTGTATTTACTAACTCAGAGTCTTCCAACCTCAGCACTACTGAAATTTGGACTGGGTCATTCTTTGCTGTTCTGTGTACTGTAGGATATTTGAGCAGCATCCCTAGCCTCCAGTCGGCAGGTGCTGGCAGTACTCTTTCATCTAGTTACGGTAACCAAAAAATTCCTCCACATTGCCAAATAATTCCCTGCAGAGCAAAATCACCCCAACTGAGAACCACTGACCTAGCCGCAGCCTCAGTGCAGTAAACTGGCGAGAAACTTTCCTCAGGGAGCCCTAGGGGAGGAGATGAGATCACAGGAGTTGTGAATGACTCTTCCAAGTCCCATCTTCCTGTAAGTAGCTTATAAGGGAATACGTGGGAAGATCTGCAAGTGCACAAAGATGTCCAATTTGGAAAGAGTCTGGGGGAAAAAATAGGGAGGTATAAACTGGTCTCAATCAACTCAAACTCTGTAATATAGCTGCTCCCTGAAACACTTTCCATCACCAATGTATGTACAGAACTATGAAAATACATACCATGTGAACAAGAAATTTTTACTGCAGAACAATTAGAGCTAATTCATAATCACAGTATTTGTCTAACATTATTTTGCTCACTTTTTTCCCATTTGTTCAAGCAAAAAGAAGACAAGAGAAGACTAAGAGGTCGAAGGCTGCGCATGGGCAGAAGGAATAACGGCCTACGGAGGACACATTCACATCGTGCCTCATTTCATCCTCAGGAAACAGCTACCCCCCTTTTCTAGCTGCAGACATTGGCGGTCAGAGGTCGTGCAGAGGCAGAGCCAGGGCTCTAAACCAGGAGGAGGCTGGCGGAGGTGGTGAGAAGGAATGAGAGAGTAAACTCAGGACAAAGACAGCGCACCTAGACTAGGAATGATGGATTCCCATCCCTGTCCCACCACTTACTGGGTGGCGGAACCCCTGGCAAGTTACCCCCCACAAGCCCCCACTTCCTTATTTGCAAACGAACCGTAAAACTATCATCTGCTTAGCCCCAGCTTCCTTGTTTGTAAACCAAACATAAAACCATCATCTACTTCATTATCTACACCTGGTCTAGTCGAAGAAGTTTAGGAGATAAGGCAACAACTTGGGGAACTATTCTGAAAAACAAACCACAAACAGCCTTTAAGACATTTTCTGTATCATGACTGTTGCTGCAGGAACTAGTCCCTGGGCTTTGTTCTTTGAAAGTGATCAGACAGAAAACAACTTTACAGGACAGTGTATGAGAAAAAGACCGAAGGCCCACAGGGTGGGCCTGATAGGGAGCTGCAGGGGATTCGGGCAGGGCAGGGAGGGTCCATCCGGGGCTACTGACAGGATGCGGATTGAAAATTATTCAATCATGCGCTGGGCCCTGACATTTCTCAGAATGAATTTCCTCCATAAAACTAAGCTTATGGTCAAGAAAGTTAAACAATTTTCTAGAAGCTTTACTGCTTCACTTGGTGTCATAAGTACACAAAGGCAGTTGAGTAAAAGCATCTAAACAAACACTGACGGAATCATCAGCACTGTCCAAATAAGGCAAATCCTGGCAACTTTACTTACAACTGTTACAAAGAGAAAAAAGCATAACAAGTGAACATACCAGCTTGAGTTTACTTAACTCCCCAGGCCGCCCAGTCTCAATTTATTTTGCTTTTTCTCAAATATAAAATTCAAGACTTCAAAAAAATTTTAATAGTGTCCAAGAGGCAACTGTCAAGAAGTATACAACATAGTTTAGGTTTTGTTTATATGGAAATATCAAATTTATTCGTATTTTATTTCACCTAATCTCATAAACAAAACCTATGTGACACATGAAAGAGCAAGCATTACTTTTAATTGGTATTTTTTTATGTTCCCCAAACTGACCTCCAGGAAAATAAGTCTATCAAAGCATACACTGAGTTTTTAGCTTAGAACATGTACCCAAACAAAGTCAACTAAAACACACAGATTCTGGTAGGGGAAAACCATCACAGAAAAGCAAGTTTTACTGGAGTATACTGCTACTGCTAACTGTAACTGGATACTAATCCAGGATTCAACTACCTAAAAACAAATCTAATTCAAAAGAACGAATCTTTCCAAACTATTACTTAAATGAAATGACACATTTTAAGATCAGCTAAATTGCAGGAGATTCCAAGGAGTACTCTCATAAAATCAAATTTCTGCATTATTTGCAACTTTATTCTTTAATCAAATATTGCAAAATTAAAACCTGCTAAGTCACCTCAAATATCTACTTTGAAAGTGAATAGCTGCCACCAAGTACAAATAAAGTTCAATTTCCTTTGGGTTTTTAATATACTCTAAACTTCTGTAATAGATTTTAATGTAAGAAGCATGACAAATGACTCTAAATGTTTTTAATCCAAGTATGATAAATGGAATTTGGAATAAATTAGTACACTATGAGCAGTCCCCAAAAACTCAAGATAATATTTTCAATTCTCCAGTAACTGCGAGAATTTCAATTCCACATATTAGTAACAGGCTACATGAAACAGCGTGGGCTCAGAGATGTCTGATTTCAACAGCCTACTTCCTTGGGGTAGAAGAGAAAGATGTGGAAATATTTCTCATTAGCCACATCAACCTTTACAGTAGAGGAAGAAAGATGTGCCAATTCACAGGATGTACTCTACTTGAAAAGCATCTGAGATCATTTAGTGTAAACAGAAGCATTTAGAAACTAAAAGTTCCTGCTCAGACACAATTTCCTCTTTTCATCCATTCTTGAAAGTAGCCATTTTTAGGTGAACTGCATCCTAACTTTTGAAACAGGTATTAATATAACTGTGGACAATAACTAACCACAGTAAGCTATTTAATGACCACTGCAAATATGTCCAGGCTTTATCAAATTATTCTGAACTGATGCAAAGTCAAAGCTGATTACTGCACACTGGTCTTCAATCTGCCCAGGCCAACATGACTTTCTGAGACCAGTGGGGAAGAAAGAACTCCGTGTTCCCCATCCCCTCCTTCAGGCTGCAGCGACCCCTGCATAACTACAAAGCAGAGCTGTCAAGCCCACAGGCCCCTACCAATCTCAGCATGAGCGATAAAGCCACGGAAATTGAGGGAGAAAGAAAAACAAATCAGGAGAATAAGCAGTTTTGAGCCAAAGGGGATGGAAGGTGACAGACAGATCAAAGGTGCCACCTTCCTGATGGGCAAGGAAGAACCAAAATATGACGGTCAAAGTATTATATTAGAAAGTACGAGTACTTATGGGGAACTAAGAAAGCTAGCTACTCAGAAAACATGGGCAAAAGAGCCAAAAATAGATTAAGGAAGCACCAGCATCTTTATCTGGCATAAATAAGCAATTGCTATCCTGCTGACACCCTCAACTGCACATAAAAAGAGAAACGTAATGTGTGGTGGCAGACCATACCACTTTCTCCTGAGGTTGGGGACGGTGGTGGGGTGGCAGCAGTAACACTGTGTTTGTCCCAGACAGTCTCCAAGATACCTATGTACCAAGAGAGGAGAAACAAATGAGTTTAAGAGAAAAATAAAGTCCAACATATGCAAATCAGATTCAGAAAAGCAATTTATTGATATTTTTGATCAAACATCAGTGTCTAAACATCCCTCTCTCAACCATATGTCTAACTGCCTTTTTAAAAAATTCTCACCTGAGGATGTTTGATTTTAGAGGGAGGAGGGGCACAAAGAAACATTGATGTGACCCTGGCTGGTGTAGCTCAGTGGACTGAGCGCGGGCTGCAAACCAAAGGGTTACCAGTTCGATTCCGAGTCAGGGCACATGCCTGGGTTGCGGGCCAGGTCGCCAGTGGGGTCCATGTGAGAAACAACCACACACTGACGTTTCTCTCCCTTTCTCCCTCCCTTCCCCTCTCTCGAAATAAATAAAATCTTTAAAAATAAATAAATTAAAAATTAAAATTAAAAAAAAAAAAAAAAACATCGATGTGAAAGAGAAACATCAGTTGTTGCTTCCCATACACACCCCGACCTGGGGTCAAACCCACAACCTACGTATGTGCCCTGACCAGGAATCAAACCTACAACATTTTGGTGTATGAGGACAACATTCCAACCAACTGAGCAACCTGGCCAAGGCTCTTACTACTTCTTCCACAGCACCACTTGGATATTCCAAACTCAATTTACCTCCCCCCCACAAACCTGCCACTAATCCTCTTATTTTCCTCACCCAGGAAACAGCACCATTCCATATCATCTCAGCAACTGGCCCCTGCTCTTCCCATCTCGCCTCACCCCCCCCACCCCCACACACAAAGCTTCATCATGCTGACTGAACTGTTTGCTGTTCCTTCCACATGTGTCCTTCCCTTTCTCAACTTCTGACCTGCTCTCCTCCCTCAAAATCCCAACTTGACCTTTACACCAGACTAACTACTACCTCTCTAGTCCTCAGAACTCTGCTCAGCTGTCATCTCCTCCAGGAAGTCTTCCTGTCTGTTAGGTTTTGCCTGCACATAAAACATACCTCTACTATAACTATTAACACAGTTTTAATTATCTTTCCCCCCACTAGCGTAAATATTACCAGAGGGCAGGGACTGTGTTTTATTCTTCTTTGTTTCTCCTTACAGAACCTGGCACCTATGATGATCACAAAAGCTTCTGAAAATACTTTATTCTCAAAATGTTTAATATTATGGGATGGATAACTCAAAAATATCATACTAAGTAAAAGAAGCCAGACACAAAAGGTTACATATCATGATTCCATTTTTATAAAAAGTCCAAATAGAAAAACCCATAGACTAAACAAGGGGAAAATTACAGCAGATTAACTCTCATCTATCTTAATATATCAAACTGCAGTTCTGAAAAAGGCCCCACCCAATCAGTGATTGTGATGGTCAAAAACATTTAGTCACTGGCTCCCACTGATTTGGTTCTATGGATTCCTTCTACTGTGCAGGAAAGCATTAGAGAGTACTATTGTGAAGAGGTGCTTATTGAGTTGCTATATAATCCACAATACAGAATATTCAAAATAAAACATGGTAAAAATGTCAAGAAAAAGAAAAATCCAGAGAGACAGACAGTGGGGGGGGCGGGGGAGGGGCATTGTAAATGCCTGAAGTAGAGATATCAGACCTGGTCCCTCACGGGAGAAATTTCACATCTACTCGG
>PVIA01003788.1:21730-157370 GCA_004024845.1 Tonatia bakeri
AAAAAAAAAAAAAATGGGCAGAGGAGCTGAAAATCAGAACACTCCTAAGCAAGCCCAGGCTCCTGACACCTCACCAAGCTGTACCTGCACCGCCTAACGAGCGGGCTCCGCTGGCAGCAGCGTGGTCACCGCCCTGCCGGCTCAGGGTGCTCCACTGTCTTCCTACCTCCTGTCTCATTCTTCCGTTTGCTTTCTGCTTGCTCTTACTCTTCACACATTATCATGTGGCTCTGATAAAACAGACAAGATGAGCCCTGGCTAGTGTGGCTCAGGTGGAGCACAGTCCCATAAATTGAAAGGTCGTGGGTTCGATTCCCAGTCAGGGCAAATGCTTAGCTTGCAGGTCCGGTTGGTCCCCAGTCAGGGTGCATATGAAAGGCAACCAACCAATCGATGTTTCTCTCCATCCCTCCCTCCTTCTCCTTTCTCTACATAAGCATTTCTCAGGTAGGATTTAAAAAACAAAAAACAAAAAAACAGATAAGATGGCAAAGAAAACGCTGCATACAACTAAAACCTAGCACACAGGGTCACACACCTTGTCTCACTCCCCCCACACATAATTTGAAATTTTTATATTCTCCTATTTCCTCAATTTCTTCTGATCTTAAATACAAATTATTTTAAATAAAGTGCTTGCTACCCACCTTACTTAGACTGTAGAAATCAACATTTTTCAATCACATTTCTATGACCTCCTCTATACCTCATTAACCACAGTAAGAGTGAGGACTAATTAATGGAAGATTTTAAGGTAAGTAAGTTACAAACATTTTTTGAGATCCTACCATATGCCAGGCACTGGGCTGGTGCTGGGAATATAGCTCCACATCCTTTCTGTTTTTATGCTTAGTCCAGTAACAGCTAAAACAACTGCTCAAAAATACTGAGGGCAAGGCCTGAGCCCTGGGTGTCTGCAGGCAGGCCTCTGTGTCTGGCATCACCTCTGCTCACCTGTCAGGAGGCCAAGCACTGTCTGCACCTGGTCCAGCAGCAGCTTCCGCAACTCCTCCTTCCGAGCCACACTGAGGTCTTCACGGGGACAAGCCAGCTCTTCTGAAGTTGTCTTTAACATGATCAGCCCGAGGGGGGTTGTCACAGGGGACTGGATCAACTGCCAGGAAAAAGTAAGTTCTGAGCAAATTGTTTTAGCCATTAAGGTACAAAGAGGACTGAGTAACATTAAACCTGTGAAGTACACCTGTGTGTTTAATCTTATATGAACAGGTTACATAAATCAACACTTTAGAAAAAATGACTTAGAGAGTATATTTATATACTTCTTTTAACCACTCAAAATAGATTCTCATGTTATTTTAAAGACAAAATGCTAATACCGTAAACTTAAGAATCACAACGATGCTCTATTACATCAAACATAGGATTTTTATACATGTCCCAATTCTAAACACTGCTTTGGTTACTCTGCCCAACTTAATGTATTAGTTGTGTGTAAACCAATTTGTAGTATCTTTTCAACCTTCAGGTGTTAAATCAACTGTACATTTCTAAGCTCTGTATGCTTCATGCAAGTTCAAGATTAAACATGTGGCAAGCAGAAACACTGCATGCACATTATTAAACTATAACTACAGCTATGATTTTGCAAATACTATGCAGCAAATTAAATTATTTTTGGTAGCACCTATAATATCCACTACACCACAGGTGGCAAACACAAGGCCCGTGGGCCGAATCTGGCCCTCTACCTTGTTTTATCTGCCCAGCATCTTGTTTCTACCGGGCAGCAGCGCCGAGCTCCTTGCCCCTAGTTAAGGAGTAGTTAGTTACATTTATACAGTCCTAAAATTACATTTGGCCCTTTGAAGGCAACCGTGAGGCTGATGTGGCCCCTGGTGAAAGTGAGTTTGACACCCCTGCACTACACCATAAGAAAGTTTCCTTAAACACAAAACAGAAAAAAGGTACACTTTCAATAGCCTAACATTATTTATATCTTTCTAATCAATTTCACAAAATTCAAAGCATTATTATTGTATTTATTTTCTGGTTTCCAGAAATGGTAAATGTACATGAGTTGCCACTAAAATTCTCTGTTGAGTTATATGCTAAAATCTGTAAGAGAACAATTTAAGGAACACAATCATTTTCTTAAATCATAATTAACTTTAAATGTAGTTCATTCACTGATACAAATAAATTTTTTATTTTCTCAATCTACAAACTATAAGCCTAAGGAAAGCGTACACCAGGAACTACACCCAAATAGAATGTATATTCCCCACTTCAAGAAATATAGGGCAGACTTCTGGTCAGGATGGAGGCGTAGGTAAACATAGTACTCACATCCTCCCACAACCATATCAAAATAACAGCTCAACTACAGAACTACCATCATTCAAAACTTCCTGAAATTGAACTGAATAGAAGCCCTACGACTAAGGATTTAAAGAAGCCACATCAAGACTGGTAGGAGGGGTGGAGACACAGAATGGGCTAGTCCCACGCCCACGTGTGGCATATAAAAACAGGGAGGGATATTTCAGCTGCAGAGGTCCCCCCACCCCGAAGGAGTGAGGGATCCCAGCCCCACACCAGGCCCCTAAGCCCAGGGGGTTCCAGTGCTGGGAAGAGAAGCTCCCACAACTTCTGGCTGTAAAAATCAGCAGGAATTGAGACTGAGTAAGACAAAGGGCTTCTGGAGTCCCAAGCAGTTCCTCTGAAAGGGACTGCAAACAAAGTCACTCTTGACTCACTCTTTCTGAGCTCCAGTGCTGGGATAGCAGCTGGAAAGACACCAGGCACATACAGGTGAGAGCCGAGGGACTGCTTTCTCCCAGACAAAAGAGCTGGCAGAGGCCCCTGTTCCTCTGACGAGCCCTTCCCATCACAGGTACTGGCAGTTGGGCACCACATCTGAGTCTCCAACAACCCAGCTATCATTGTTTGTCCCACCCTGGTGATTCCCTAAGGCCCCACCCCACCAAACTCGAAAGCCTGCCCAAGCTGTTTCCAGTGCCTTTTCCATATAAATGGCCTGTCTTGGCTCCTGCTTCAGACTTTCCTAAAATCTCTCAAACAAGCGACATCTGGCCTCAGCATGCCCCACACTTCTCACTAAGTGGCCCCAGGCCCAGCGTTAGCAGCAGCCAGCTGTGGTTTGCAGCCTGTCTTCTTCTGGGCACCTCCAAGCCCAGCACGAACAGCATCCATCTACAAATAGCTTTGTAGCGCATGCAGGGTGGTCCCAAGCAGAACACAGGCAGCAGCTGACTTTGGCCTACACCTCTGGGGAGGCCCCAGAGCCAGCACACCTGGTGAACAGTTTCAGACCATGTCGAACCACCACCCAACCATCTTCGCAGAGACACACTCAAGGGGCAGACTCAGCGGGCACCAAAGCCCGGGTGAATTAAGTCCTGCTCTGGGGGGAATGGGCCCCTGCACAGCTGATCCTCCACAGTCGTTGCTAGTCAAAGCCAGTTCTTGTAGTGGATCAACTGGCCTAGGGGTAAATCCTTCCCACTGACAGGAGAACAGCAATCATGGCTCAAATACAACAGGAGGGTGGACACGGCCCACACAGGGGTGAGGAAGGCAATTGGACTGCCAAGCTTGGGTGATAGGGGAGGCTGTGCCACTGGACCCTACATGACACCTACTACGTTAGGCCACTCTACCAAGGACAGGTGACATAGTAGTTCTACCTAATACATAGAAACAAACACAGGGAGGCTGCTGAAGTAAGGAGACAAAGAAATATGTCCCGAATGAAAAAACAGAACAAAACTCTAGGAAAAGAGAGACAAGGAATCTACTAGATGAAAAGTTCAAAACACCAGTTATATGGATGCTCAGTGAACTTAGGGCAAGAGTAGTTGAACTAAGACAGAACTTCGACAGCATCAAGAATGACACAGAACCCACCTACAGAGGCATGTCTGTGATTCCCAGTCTTTGGGCACGGAAGAACTGGAGGCAAAGAGATGAGGACTTGGAAAAGTCTGGGGCCGCTTGCTCCCTGCAGGCTCAAGACTAACCATTCCACATTTTTTAAAAAAGACATGGAACCCATAAAAAAAGAACCAGTCAGTAATGAAAGACACACTAACTGAAATGAAGAATAAATTACAGGAAATCAACAGTAGAGTGCATGAAGCTGAGAATCAAATCAACAATTTGAAATATAAGAAAAGAAAAAAACACCCAATCAGAACAACAAGAAGAAAAAAAGAATCCCCCAAAATGAAGATGGTATAAGGAGCCTCTGAGACAAGTTCAAGCATACCACATTCACATCATGGGGGTGCTGGAAGGAGAAAAGAGAGAGCAAAAAATTACAAATCTATTTGGAAAAAAAATGCCAGAAAACTAGTAAAGGAAATAGACATGTAAGTCCAGAAAGTGCAGAGTTCCAAACAAGATGAACCCAAAGAGGCTCACACCAAACACATCACATTAAAATGCAAAAGATTAAATACAAAGAGAGAATGTTAAAAGCAGCAAGAAAAAAGCAGTTAGTTATCTATGAGGGAGCTCTCATAAGACTGTCAGCTGATTTCTCAACAGAAACTTTGCAGACCAAAAGGGAGTGGCAAGAAATATGCAAAGTGATGAAAAGCAAAAGCCTACAACCAAGATTATTCTACCCAGCAAAACTATAATTTAGAATCAAAGGATATATAAAGAGCTTCCCAGACAAGGAAAAGTTAAATGAGTTCATCACCACCAAATCAGTATTACATGAAATGTTAAAAGGTCTTCTTTAAGCCCTGGCTGTGTGGCTCAGTTGGATAGAGTGTCATCCCATAAACCAAAAGGTCACAGGTTCAACTCCCAGACAGGGCACATACCTAGGTTGCAAGTTTGGTCCCCGGTGGGCATGTATGAGAGGCAGCTGATCAATGTTTCTTTCTCACACTGATGTTTCTCTCTTTCTCTCTTTCTCCCCCTTCCCCCCTCTCTCTAAAATCAGTAAGCATGTCCTCGGATGAGGATTAAAACAAGGTGAAAGAAAAAAGATAAAAAATATGAATAAAATGGCAATAAATACATATCTATCAACAAATGAATCTAAAAAAAAAACAAAATAAACAAAAAAGCAGAACAGAAACAGACTCATAGATACAGAGACCATTTTGACAGTTGCCAGATGGGAGAGGAGATTGGCAGGGTGGGTGAAAAGGGAACAGGATTAAGAAGTACTAATTGGTTGTTACAGAACAGTCATGGGGATATAAAGCACAGCATAGGGAATATAGCCAATAATATTCTAGTAACTATGTGTAGTGTCAGATGGGTGCAAATTTATTGAGATGATCACTTACTAAGTTATATAATGTCTTACCACCTGAAACTAATATAATATTGTATGTCAGCTGTAATTGAAAAAGAAAAAGATTTAAATTTAAAAAAAAAATGCACATTCTTGAAAACTCTTCTCACGGCATACCAAGGAAAAGTTCATCCCCAAAGGGTAGGAAAAGTGCTCAATCATGGGGACTTTGATAAATTCCACTGCCCTCAGAAGCAGCATTATACAAACACAGCAGCACTCAATGACACATTAAAAATGGTCTTTATGGGTGACAGCCAGAAAACAGACTTTTGGTGGGGAGCCCGCAGCAGAGTATACAGATATCAAGTTACAATGTTGTCCACCTGAAATTTATCATGTGAATGTTATCTCATTTTTTAAAAATGTTCTCTATTAAATCAGTTCTCTTGAACAATAAAACTTCAAATACAGCCTCCAAAAGTTTTCTCTTCATTTTCTACAAGTTTGAACTACTTCTAACACCGACTTACATTCAGATAATGCAGGAGGGAAGGAACAGAAAACCCTCACCTAACAATTTTCCTTCCATAATAGAGCAGAACTGACCCTTCATGAGCACCCTTTATTTCATTGGGAGACTTTTGGGTTATCTACCCACATTTTATAAGATTTCCGTTACTTCCCCCCTTTTACTTCTTTCTTTTCTGCCATGTCTCTATTTTCCCCCAAGCCCTCAATCTTACTCTCTCAGCTGGGAATGACGCCTACTACCAAATATTACATTTGGCAATATACTTTCCTATAGATATGAAATGCTTCTGTGCTTCCCAGAAATAAATTCCTACAATATGGAAAAATCTTACAGTATCTTACAGCCCTCTTTTTTTATCATCATTTGAGAGAAGGGAAACAGGGAAGAAACATGCTGAAAATGAGTTATTCTTTGAAAGAACAGCTTGATAAAATGTTTAATTTTACTTCCCACTAGTTTTGTGTCCAGAAAGGTTTTATTAAAATAATGTTTTCCTTTACTGTCTTCACATGCATAATTTAAGCTCACAACATGAAGTAATCTCTGAAATTTATTTTAACAGAGAATAAGCACCTTTAGGCTGAATATCAAGTTCAGGTTCTCAGTGTGAGCACCTGAAAAGGTTCAACAATTTTTATTACACCACCAATCAGAGTAGAAAATGCCATTCTTTCCTACGCTGCTTTCTGCTTGCTCCTTAATCACCTGGCCCGAGGCACAGTGTGACCACAGGCCCAGCTCAGCAGATTCCGGAATCTGAAGAACACATTCTGCAGGAAGGTGTGGTGTGTGTGCTAATGTATGCAGAGGGGAGGGGTAGAGGAGTACGTTTGGATTTCAACTACTTCCTTCTCCAGTGGCCTAGAAAGTATATAAAACACAGAGAATTGCAAGTATCTTTCTGGGGCCCTGAATCAACTCCTCTCTGCCTGGTGTGGTGGTGGCATAAATTGCATAGATGTCTCAGCCAAATGTCAGAGTTTAAAATGTTTTAAACTTAAAAACTTAGCACCCCAGGCTGCAAGCAAACCATGATGGAACTGAGTCCAAAAAACCTTTTAGACAGATGGTTTAATGAAGGCATCGTCTGATTATGAAGTTGACTCCAGAACTGGATCGGTCTTGCTCACCAACACCTGAAGAGAAGTTCACTTCACTGTCATTATCAGAGGTGCCAGCAACGGAGCGAGCACTAACCACTCTAACACGGTTTTCATGCCACTGACTGGTTCTCACGGGCAAATAAGCAGTGAGGATAATACAACTGAGAAAGATTTTAAAGATCACTTAGTCCAATCCTCTCATTTTACAGAGGAAATGGAGGCTCACATTAAGTTAACAAAACCAGAAATGATTTCTGACAAAAGTGGGCACAGACCCCAAACCTGCTGCCTCCCACTCCGGTGCTCTATCCACTATGCAGTGTTTCAAAGTCATGACGGCTGCAGGAGATCAGAGTCATTTTTGAAGGGGTAGAAAAAGGGAACTGTCAGAGGTCAAAAAAAAGGCAACACTAGCCTTTTTAATTAAATCTCCGTGAGCACTTCACCTAAAAACACCTTTCCATATTTTCACTTATCATCATTAATTATACCTGAAGGGTAGACAGGAAGTGTCTACTCTTCATCAAAGGAACCAGTCCCAGCTGGGTGAAAGCATGGACCTTCCTCACCTGCTACTGGCAGGGCTGTGGCTGACTCACACTCCACTGCTCCTTCTCACTGCACATGCCAGTAACCCACCCAAGGATGAACGCCAGCGTTCTTGGTCTTTTCCATCTACAGTGGACTTCCCAGCAACCTCACCGAGAGCCATGGAGAGCTACCACACTGTCCTCAACTTGCAGCGAAGGCAGGTGAATCACAGAGGGCCAGCAAGGCCTCTCACTTCATATCCTACTACTCCAGGCTCCTCAGCTTCTGTGCCATTCCCCAGGTTCTTCGCCCTGCTGTTCCCTCTGACCAAAACAATGTTCCCCTGGATACCCATGTGTCACTCCATCACTTCCACTCAGGTTTCTGCTAAAAATACCTGCTTGTCAGAAAAGCCTACATGATCATTCCATCTGAATAACATGCCCTAATGTTCCCCTTCTCCTTACCCTGAATTTAATTTTCATCATAATACTTTAATTAACTAAAAGTATTGATTTGCTTATCATCTACTGATGCCTCCCCCACTGAGATTTATAAGCCCCATGAAGACAGGATATGTAAGATGGAGGTGTACTTAGACACACTTTGCCTCCTTGAACAACCAAAAGAAGGATAACAAATTTAAAAACAAAAAATAAACACAACTGCCAGAAAATCAAACTGTATGGAAGTCCAACAACCAAGGAGTTAAAGAAGAAACATTCATTCCCACTCATAGGAAGGGTGGAGACTGACAGCCGGAGCTGAGAGGACTCGCTGAGAGGCAGCAGCTGGAGGCCCAGACAGTCCCACATTTGTGTGCAGAAAAACCAGGAGGAAAAACTGAGGATCAAGACAGACTGTGCAGCCCAGGGTCCCAGGGTGGGGAAATAAAGCCTCAAAGCCTCTCATTGAAAATACCTATGGGGGTTGAGGCAGAAGGAGAAACTCCCAGCCTCACAGTAGAGTTCATGGAATAGACCCACCACAAGGTCCCAGAACATACATAAACCCACCCACCCACCCATCGGGGAATCAGCACCAAAAGGGCCCAATTTGATTGTGGGTAGCGGGAGAAGCAATTAAAAACCAGCAAAGAGCAGAGCAAGCGGCACTGTTCCCTCTCAGACCCCTCCCCCACAGACAGGGGCATGACACAGCATCGTGGGTAGCCCCTCCTTGGTGAGCACCTAAGGTTCCACCCCTTACTATGTAACAGGTGTGGGGAAACAAACAATATGGCCCAAATGAAAGAACAGATCAAAGCTCCAGAAAAAATACAAGTAAATGATGAAGAGATAGTCAACCTATCAGATGCTGAGTTCAAAACACTGGTAATCAGCATGCTCACAGAAATGGTTGAGTGTGGTCACAAAATAGAGAAAAAAGTGAAGGCTATGAAAAGTGAAATAAAAGAAGATGTACAGGGAACCACCAGTGACAGGAAGGAAACCGGACTCAAATCAATGGTTTAGACCAGAAGGAAGAAATAAACATTCACTGAAAACTGAATGAAGGAACAAGAATTCAAAAAAGTGAGGAAAGGCTTAGGAACCTCCAGGACAACTTTAAATGTTCCAACATCCAAATCATAGGGATGCCAGAAGGAGAAGAGGAGGAGCAAGAAACAGAAAACTTATTTGAAAACATAATGATGGAGAACCTCCCCAATCTGGCAAAGGAAATAGACTTCCAGGAAGTCCAGGAAGCTCAGAGAGTCCCAAAAAAGCTGGACTCAAGGAAGCACACACCAAGGAACATCATAATTACATCACCCAAGATAAGGAGAGAATCTTAAAAGCAGCAAGAGGAAAGAAGAGTTACATACAAAGGAGTTCCCGTAAGACTATCAGCTGATTTCTCAACAGAAGCCTTGCAGGCAAGAAGGGGCTGGAAAGAAGTATTCAAAGTCATGAAAGGCAAGGATCTATATCCAAGATTACGCTATCCAGCAAAACTATCATTTAGAATGGAAGGGCAGATAAAGTGCTTCCCAGATAAGGTCAAGTTAAAGGAGTACATCATCACCAAACCTTTATTATATGAAATGTTAAAGGGACTTATCTAAGAAAAAGAAGATAAAAAACATGTGTAGTAAAATGACAGCAAACTCACAATTACTAACAACCTCACCTAAAACAAAAGCAAAAACAAACTAAGCAAACAACTAGAACAGGAACAGAACCACAGAAATGGAGATCACATGGAGGGTTAGCAACAGGGGAGTGGGAGGGGGAGAGAGGGGGAAAAGGTACAGAGAATAAGTAGCATAGATGGCAGGTAGAAAATAGACAGGGGGAGGGCAAGAACAGTATGGGAAATGTAGAAGCTAAAGAACTTATGACACATGGACATGAACTAAAGGCGGGGAATGTGGATGGGAGGGGGTGTGCAGGGTGCAGGGGAATGAAGAGGGGGAATGGGACAACTGTAATAGCATAATCAATAAAATATATTAAAAAAAAAGAAAGTCTGAGCCAAAACTGTGGGTGCACATTACACACAGGAGCTCACTATACACTGCAAAATATGGTGAATGCATGAAAGTGCACTCTATTCAGCAGAACTCTAAATTAGCAAACAAAACAAAACTGAATGAAGAATTTGTGTGACACTTTGACATGCAATTTGAAAAAAGCAATATTGATGCTGAATTTTTGTATTAATTTCTGCATCATTCAAATGGATTGTAAAAACAGGCAGAATGTTAGATAATGGTACTGTTCTAGAAAATCCTGAATCACTGAGATTATAATCAATTTTGTAGAAAATTTATTTTTATAAACTACACAGTAATGCCCATTTCATGCACGCTGAAAGACTGTCTCAATAATACACAAATGTTTCTGGTTGCATCAGATAACTCGAAGGGACACCATCTCCCTCTTAGCTTAGGTCCCACCTACTTACTCCCTGATGACTTCCAAGCCTGACCTGCATGTAGTCAGACCTCTTTCCTGAACCCCAGATCCACATTTCGTAATGTCTCACTAGATAAATACAGAAGAAACACACAACTTTAAATACATTTTCTGTCAAACTGAATTCACTGTCTATCAAAATTCATTCCTTCTTTCTTCACCTCTGGCCTGGAAAATCTGCTATCTAAGCCAGAAACCTGGAAAACATCCTCAATTCCTCCCTTCCTTGACCCTGACCACCCACCGACCGAAGCCTCTTGACCCAGTCTCCGAGTGCCTCGCCACCACCCAGCAGGCAGGCCTCTGCTTGGCTCAGGTCCTCCTCGTCTCACTCAGCTTTGCCAACAGCAGCCACACTGACTGCCCTCACTCCAGCTTCGCCCCTCTGCAAGCCAGACTCCACACTATTGCTAACGCTGTCATTCCAAAACAAAGATGTGACATGTTTTCTCCCTTGTCCAAACTTGCCACTGAGCCAGGACCATCCGGTCTGGCCCCTGCCCATCAATCTAGCCCCTTACTCTGCACCTCTGCACCACGCCTCATCTCGTCACCCACCACACAGAAACCCCTCAGCTCCTTGAGTCTAACTGCCACGCCACCACTGCACTCTGCACATGCTTCCACTACAACTACACTATGACTACTGAAGGCCTCGTCCTCGCACTCCAACACCTGACACGGTACCTACCAGACTTTCAAATATTTGCTGAACAAAATTTCACAAGCGTGAACAAAGCAACTGGGTTTCCCCTGCCCTTTCCCCCTGCTCACAGGTACACACAACACGTCTCAAGAACACAAAATTAAGTGAGTCTATCCTACACTGACCTCACTACTACAGAAACAAATGCTGATCTTAAAACTCTTCTTCAAGAAAAGGAAATAATCACTTCTACAAACAAGCTATGTACAAGATCAAGCTTCCTCAGGTATAGCCTTACCTGTAAAATGTTAGTAAAAAAGTCATGGTAGAACATGGGCCAATCTTGACGACCAATGTCAACAATAACTTTGCAGAGCTTGTTCCGGATAAAGTAAGGTAAGGTTTTGTGGTGAGCCAAAAGGAGTTTGGGGAGGCAGCTACGGATTTCCATCTTATCCTGAGATGGGACCCCAAGCCACATTTTATTGATCAGATTCTGAAAAACAAACATACATCTTAAAGTTAGCAATCTATACATAAAAATAACTGGTTTTCATTCAATGGTTAGCTATATAGCACCTCAAATAAGAAACCCTGATTTTAAACAAAAGTTTGGGGCAATTTGGTAACAAGAGTAATAAAAATATTCAGATCTATAATACAATGATCCCATTTCTAGAAAGAGCTGCTAAATAATTTAATGGAAACAAAAAGTTGTACATGTAAAAAAACTTTCTATTACTGTCTCTAACAGCTGTCAAAAAATAATGACAGAAATGTTAACATTCAAAAATAGGAGAATGGCTTGGTGAATAATGGTATAACCACTTACAGGAATATAATATAAAGTGGGGGGAGGGAAGCAGAATACAAAATGGCATGAGCAATATGATTATTATAATTAGGTTTTTAACAAGTGTGCATAGACCCTGGCCGGGTAGCTCAGTTGGTTGAGCATCGTCCCACACATCAAAAAGCTGCAAGCTCGACCCCCATCAGGGCGAATACAGGATGCAACCAAGTGATGTTTCTCTCTCACATCAATGTTTATGTTTCTCTCTCCCTCCCTCTCTCTTTCTCTCTCCCCCCTTCCTCTCTCTCTAAAAAACAAATCATAAACATTTCCTCAGGTAAGCATTCAAAACAAACAAATAATTTTAAAAGTGTGTATAGGAAAACAAAAATAGGAAGAGAAGCAATAAAAGTGAAAATTTTTGTGGTTAGGATGAGAGTATTCTAGATACCATCCCTCCTCCCAAACTTTATCTTTCTTTTTAAAATGACAATGTGGAGGGAAAGCTACATGCTACCACAAATGACCTAACCCCATCTTACCTTAGGGTTGAAGATGAAAAAGTGCCCAGGAACCCCAGACACCTGGATGAAGGCAGCATGTGGAGAAGTCCTGAGCTAAATTACTACTGTTTCCCAGCCATGTGTACGTCAAAGCTAAAACCTAGTGCCAATGACATGGTGACGTGACTACAAAATACTTTTCAGAACAGGGTAAAATTATCTGACAACTTACCTCAAATACTGTCAAACTATACATCATTACATAGTCATTCCTGGTGCTGGAGAGAAAATATAGGCAGAATCTCCAGGCTCCTATTTGCTGGGCAAAGTTATTAAGAAGCGCCTCTGGAAAAGTTAAAATAGCAACAAAAGAAGGCTTTGAAAATACATGAAATTAATATAAGGCTGGGCTGTCTTATAATTTTTTAAACGTGTTTCCCTCCATATATGTTAATGCTGTCAAAACCAACTACAAAATCCAGCTGATTTTTCAACATAGAAATGACAGACCAAACAATATTTTTCTGACTCTGGGGTGACCATGAGCACTGACGGTGAGTTTGCTAATGGACACGCTTTTTAGGCAGAAAAACTTTCATTGTTAAAGTTCTTACTCAACCTTAGGTGTGGATAGACAGTTTTAAGAGTATCATTTCACCTTATAAATAATGGTTAATTGTTAACTTGTTTCCTCTGGGGTAGGAGATATACAGAGTCTGGCACAAATAACACCACTTTTTTATTACAAAATATTTTATTACAAAATCATAGCATGTAATTGTGTAACATAACAATATCACACTCATGCACACCATATGAGATTTTAGGTGAAATGCTCAAATTAAAACTATAATTTATTGCACCCATATTATTACCCTACCCAATGCACTCAAGCAGGCACCCTGCCGGACCCTGTACACATCTTTCCCCCAATTCACTCACGCTGTGCGCACAGTGATGGCTAGAGAAGCAGGAAACGATTAAAACTAACCTAGTAAATAAAGAACAGACAAAAATGCGAGTGAATTCAACATGGCCAATTCTCTTCATTTGGTTTGGTTTCATTTTTAGCTACCACCCAAAAAAAGTAAATAAGAATAGCAATTATGGGAGATGCCAGGCACAGCCCTGTCCACATCAAATCAGTTAGAAATGGTTTTCCTCCTCTTTAGGCTGCTGATAACCTCAGCCAGAACCAAAGAAAGTAAGCATTAAGAGTCTGGACATGCTGCCCTTAGCCACCTTAACCAGCTGTACTGGTCATGAAATGTAACAGAAAAGGGGTAAAAATACAAAAGCAACAAACCTCAGAGATTCTAAGAAGCCCTTGGAAAAGCAGGAACTGTAGCAGCCCACTTTAATCCTAAAGTCACTGCTCTGACCCTATAACTTAGGCTAAATGCACCAAGACAGTCTCACTAAAAATTCCATAGAAGGCCCTAGCTGGTATGGCTCAATTGGTTGGAGCATCATCCCGTTACTGAAAGGCGATGCCTAGTCAGGGCCAATCCCCCAGTCCGGGTGCAGACACATGAGACCCCCATCTCCATACACAAAAGATCCCCAGCCTGGGCAGATACAGGAGTCAACCAATTGATGCTTCTCTCTAGCATTGATGTTTACTCTCTCTCCCTTCCTCTCTTTACAAGCAATGGGTGGGTGGGGGGGGGAGGCCCTGAATGGTGTGACTCAATGGATTGAGTGCCAGCCTGTGAACCAAAGGGTCGCTGGTTTGATTCCCAGTCAGAGCACATGCCTGGGTTCCAGGCCAGGTCCCCAGCTCAGGGCGGGCAAGAGGCAACCACATATTAATGTTTCTCTCCCTCTTTTTCTCCCTTCCTTCCCCTCTCTCTAAAACTAAATAAATGAAATCTTAAAAAAAAAGAAAAAAAGCAATGGAAAAAATGTCCTTGGGTGAGGATTAAAAATATATATATTCCATAAAAGGAAGCTGATGGTCTGCTCTTATAATTAATAAGAGTTTCTAGAAATCCCAGAGGTCACGTCAAACCAGAGAGAATGAACTCTGGCTGGAAATGAGGAACTCGGGGTTCTGTTCTAGACCTTAACACCAATTCACTGAGTCTGATCCCAAGAGAATCACTGCTCTTCGTCGATGCTTCAGCTTCCTCAGAACATTGTTGAAACAACTAGATTGTCTCTTGAGGTTTCCTGCTAACAGCTCTTATCTCTAGAGAACTAATAACACGTCTTCGGTGGAGAACACCTGGAGCCTCTCTCCCTTCTCCCACCCAGCTAGGAAGGCCTTTAGTTTATCCTATGACATCAAAAACGAAACAAGAAGTGGTTCCAGCCCACACACTGGAATAAAGCTGAACTAAGACATGCCCCCTACATAGAACCAAATCCCAGCTTCCCCTTAGCTTTCATTTAAATTAGACATGTAGTATCTGATTACTTAAAGATATTTTTAAATCAGATGAGAATGCAAACATGTTCAGAATGTTCCACTTTTAATTTGTGAACACTGAAGGTGAACAATATTTGCTTTGTAAACCAAAAATTAAGATAAAAACCAAAAACCATTCAAGCATAAGTGAAAAACAGGACTTCAGAGAAATTAAGCATTCATCCATAGTAGACTGATGTAAGGGAAAGACCCTTTAGCTTCTTTGGTAAAAATCACCAGTGATGTTTTCACTATAAAGTACTTGGGTAGCATAAAACTAATGGGGATCACCCAGAGGGCAGGAGAAGGATTGGGCTGTGTATTAAGAGAAGATCTAGGGAGCAGAGTAAATCCTCTAAGCCAAATGCCCGTTCACCTACTGGGCTCAGCTGTCAGTACCCCTTGTTTATAAAAGCTCTGGTTCTCCACAGGGAACTCCCTCAGAAAAGAAAGGCATGTACAGGGCAAGCCCACAAGAGACCACCAAGCTTAAAATTAAAATAAATAAGAAGCAGGCATCAACCAGGAGCTGATGTCCTCCTCAAAGGATGCAAGGGAAAATGGGCTGCAGTCAAAGGCATGTAGTCTGGCCACCTAGAAATCCAAGCTTTGGACCAAAGGCAGAAGTCAGCTATAACACCTAACTTGTCAAGTGTTAGAGAAGCCAAGTAGGACAGAGAAACGGGCCTCCACAGAATTCCACACAGAAAAAGACGGCCAAGGAGGTAAAAGCAATGAATGTAAGGTTGATACAGACATCCAAGGGAAAAACCTTTAGGTCTGAATAGAGAAAAATGTTTCATTTTCAAGTTCAGGGGTTAAATGAGGACTGGGAGGATAAAGGGTTATTCTGGGACCACAGTGCAACACATCCCTCCAGCAGAGATCTGGTAACCTGAATATACTTTCTAGTTTAAAGTATACTTTAAAGAATATTGTTCATGTCAATGAATATAAAATTGAAAAAAGTTCTAAAAGGTGCTGAGGTTCCCAGAAGACCTGAAGTAAATACACCTACATATCTCTGTTGTTTGAAGTCTTCACTTATCAAAACTTGCAGAATGTGTGAAATACCCAAGATAAGGAAATGGAGGTAAGGAAAAGGAAGCAAGAAGCCCCCAAAGGCAATACCAGTTGAAGGATTTCTGAGCCCTCGATGAGGTTCAGGTTAGATATCTACACACCAAAAACATATCTGTTTTGATCCTTTAATGAATTTTTTAAAATTAATAGTCACAGACTTCTTATAAAGTTCAACAGTGAAGTTAAGACTAAAGCAGCAGGAGGGGTTTCCCACACTTCACCAAAAGAAAGAAAATCCACCACTACGGATTACGGGGGCTCTATGGACCACACTATCGCCCTTGTAGCTAGATTTGCAGACCTCACCAGCCACCGACCAGCAGGACCAGAGCAGAGAGAGCAAGAACTCAGGTAGAAACATGCAGGCTTGCCCAGCCAAGGCTGCCAACTCCCTCCTGCCCGCTGGGTCCTTCCCATCACAAACGACTCTTCCCAACTCAACACCTCACTTACCTATCTCGCGTTTCCTTTCATTGGTCGTACAGTCATGAAAAAACTCTGTCATCAGACTTTCCAATGCCCTGAGGGAGGCTTCTTCAGATGCCTAACAAAGAAATTTGAGGAAAAAAAATCAATAGATTGTATCTTTAGTTCTACTGTTCCCCAGTTCCTTCCAGGTCAGCCAACAGCAATAGTAATTTACTTCCTGAAAAAATCCTAGTTCAACATTCCTCAAATACATGATATAAACCATAAAAACTAAAGGGAATTTTCCAACTGGTTCAAAACCCAAAGTCTTAGTATACTCTATATAGTCATGCTACTGTGCAATTGATTTTCAATTTTTAGGCTTTAAAAAAAGGAGCAAACAATTCAAAATTTAATTCTGGAAACACTGAAAGCAAATTAACAGCCTGTAGCCCTGACTGAATAGGCAGCATGAAGACATTCAGGGAAAAGATTAGGGTTCCCTATCGACTGTCTGTCAACAATACGTTTGCCACATGTCTGAATAATTTTGATTCAGAGCAACTGTAGTTAAACTGCTGCAAGGATTCCTGGGGTTTTTGCAGGTGCTCACGAGTCATCTGTCCAGTCGACTCTCAATGTGATTCACATGAGCAATCAGCAGAGATTAAGGTGCAGCTAAGAGCCACACTGAGCAGAAACTCAAAATCAGATAGCACCTCCAATCACAGACCCACAGGGTCAGCCCGACTCTCAGCAGAACAGCTCAGGTGGAGAATGACAGGAGAGGGGCCCAAGACCCCAGTGCTCGCCCCTCCTTCACTTCCCACTGGAGCCCCAAACCCACTTCCTCTTCTCTCACTGAAGTATGGGACCATCAGTTGCAGCAGAGTTTCAGTCAACACTCCTTCATACAACCCATCTGCAAAAAGTGAGCATTCCTAGACCATTTCTGAATCCTCACTGGCATTAATCTACCCAGAGATAATTAAGAGCCAACAGCAGTTCTGACTGCTTAATTACCTCTTAATTCCCATCTTCCCACCCATCCTCTCCATCGCCCCCAGAGTGAGCGTTAACTTATAAAAAACTGTTTTAACTGCAACAAATCCCTATTCAAATGTGTTATGTATCAAACAATAATATTACTGGAGGTCTCCACTTGGTAACTGACTTTGAAAAAGACTGAAGAACTGGAGCCATCTCTGTGGATGAACCAGCACAAAAACTGCTAACTACTGAAGCTAAGTCAGGCCTGCATCAGCCATCTGTCAGTACATCAACTAGCGCAGGCCGGCACACTGCTCAGCACACGAGGGCCACCGCGTGCAAGCACTGTCGGTATGCTGTCCCTCCCCTGCTGGGTCACGGTCTGATGGCTGTGCAATGACAAGTGAACTCCAACATGCTGAGTGATAAAAAAACAACAGTCTTAACACTTGTGAATATAAAGAATTTTCTTAACCAAATTTTGTATTTATGATAAAAATTAGCCCTCTACATCCTTTTCAAACCAATACATCACTTCAACTGAAAAATATCCTTGGACTGCCAAGTTAAACTGTTTTATTTAAAACTATACAATTTTTTCAAATGTAGAAATAACTAGAATATGAGACGAAAGTAAGACTGAAATCTTTTCAACCCATTTCAGGTTTCTGTGTTGCTCAAACCAGCCTCACTGTTCTCATTTGCTGACTTTCAAAGTAAATGCTATAAATTCAAATTTCTAAAATAAATTTATATTAAAAAAAGAATGTTTTGGTCTATTTCATGAATTGATTGGTGTATCATTTCATTTGAAAAAAAATTTGCTGTTTAAAAAATGTTTATAGGAAGATTTAAAAGAATCAAAGGAAAATCTCACATGGAAAACAACTTACTGACAAAAAATAAAAATAAATGTAACAAGAGGTATTTGTTGAACTCAAGTCAGTTATTCGGTTAAAATAAATCAATAGTTCTTCTGGAGCCAAAATGGAGTCCTGAAAACTAGGACGTATCTCCAAGCGGCATGTGCCCCACCACTCTTCTTGTTGTAAACCACTTCAGAGTAGATCCTGGGGAAAAACCTGAGCTCCTCACATTCAGGCAGTCAACCACCAAGATTTACTTCACGCTGGTTCTTAGGGCAGAAGTTTGTGACCCTGATAACCACTGGCCCTGCATGAAAGGCTGTTAGGGCCAGCTCCTGACGATCTCCCCAAATATCCAACTCTATCTCCCCTCTCAGTCCCACTCACCCTGCCCTCCCTGCCCCACCCCAAAAAGCTAGCACTCCAACAGAAAGTGGAAAGAAACAGGTATTTACAAAGGTCACAGGATGGATGCTTCCACCAAATGATGGTTCATGAAAACAGAAACTCTATAACCGAATCTGGTGTTTTTCACTTAAAACAAATTATAATGTGCTATTTGCATTTCAATCACTTCCATAACTGTAATACTAATATCCACCTCACAGGGCCTTATGAGGATCACGACCCATGAAAGCTCTAAATTATCTGATCCCTAGTTATTGCTGCTGTCATTTTTATTTGGTATCATCCAGTATCTTAGATACCAAATGAACACAGACCACAACAAAACAATAGAAGGGTCAGACCTACTTCAAAACTAGAGATTCATGCCTCAGGCTGAAGAGCTTTCCAACAGGGTTTCAAAATGAAACTGTAAGGAAAGGAGACTGAGACTTTGTCAAGGTCAACAATCACACAGAGATGCAAAGAGAAAAAAACATGTTCAAGACCTACAACTGATTGAAGGGTACTAGAAAATGCCCCCCATTTGACTAGAAGGCTGTTTCATGCAGGTGGTTAAGCGAAAATCCACACTGCAGTGGGTTAAAGAATTAATGGCAAGTAAAAGATGTGATAACATTCCCAACAGACTACACCTGAAAGCAATAAGGGGACAAAGAACATAAAACAAAGAACAAGAGTCATGATATAGGAGGAAGAAGAGGCTTTAACTCCCACAGGCTACTCAAACACTGCCCTAACTTATGACAAACACTGAGGAGTCAGGTACACCCAGCTGCTTCCGACATTACCCTTGGGATTTAAGGCCCAGAACTTGAAGAACTGAGGGCAGGTAAGACAAACTTCAAACCAAGTGAGACCAAAAAAATTCCAGTTGGCTTATACATAGAAAATGTGAGAGGTAAAACAACAAAGCTTCCAGAAGAGAATATAGGACATCTTCGTGATCTTGGGATAGGGAAAATTTCTTAGACAGGACACATAAAAGCACTGAACATAAAGGAAAAGATTGATAAATCAAAACATTCACTAGCTGGAACAATGAAGAGTGTAAAGAGAAAGCCACAAAACGGGAGCAGACATTTTCAATGCAGACAACAGAGAACTCTCATCCGAGTACAGCAGGTCTAGGAATAACACGGTTTTGTTCGCAATGGTATAGTAGTTTACTCTTGTTCCAATCAATTAGCCTGTGGTAAAACTGGTTCCTTTATATATACATTGTTTCACTTGAAGTCACAGAGACTGTGGAGGTCAAGTGAGGACTTCAAATCAGTAAGGAAAAGACAAACAATACTTTTGACAAGCAAATAATAAAAGGGCATTCAAAAGGCCAATACATAAAATAAGTGCTCAACCTCACTGGTCATCAGTAAATGCAAATTAAAAACAAAACAGTGTACACATCCACCAAAATGGCTAAAATTCAAAAGACAGTCATAAGTATCAGTGAGGACGGTGAGCAAATGGAATGTGCATACACACTGCTGTTGGCGGGAGTGCACACGTGTGTAACCACTTTGGAAAACCCTTTGCAGCTGGGCCCATAAGTACTTTATGATCCTGCAATTTTACTCCTTGTTAAAACATCCAATAGAAATCTGTACACCGCACCCCCACCATGGGGGGAAAAAGGGGGAAAAGTACACAAATATTCACAGCAGACACCATTATTCATAATATCAAAAAAAAGTCAAAAGAACCTAAATGTCCGCCATCAGTGAAATGGATAAATTGTGGTTTATTCATCAGAATATTGTAAAACAAGAATGAATACAAATACTGCTACATGCAACATGAATGAATCTCTCAAACACAATGTTGAGTGAAAAAAAGACAAAACATCATTATTAATTTAATAATCTTCAAAAACAAGCAAAACAAAATCTATGGTGGTATAATCAGAATAGTGGTTACCTTTGAGAAGGAGGGATTCTGGGATGCTGAATATCTTAATGTGAGTGTTAGTTACACAAGAATGATCACTTTACATTATGATTTGTGTACTGTTCTGTAAGTATATATACACAATTTTTAAAAACTTAACAGTATACCTATTTTTAACAGCTGAGTTAGTGAACTTAGAAATTGTGTTTTTCCTGTACTAGCACAACTACTAAGAGCAATCTGGGTGCCTGCAGCTAGCCTGCAGGTGAAGTCTGAACATGAAACTCCTGGATTCCGAGGAACCATCACCTGTTCTTCTTCAGAGATGCCAGGGTAGCAACACAAATTATTACAATCCCATCAGCCTCTGCTTCCTCAAGAGTTACCTGGCTTACCTCAATAGTAAATTAAAATCTTTGAGCAGGATGATGAGTTCAACTTGGCTCAGAATATACTCTTGGAGAGTCATGTAAATATCTAAAATAACCAAACTTCTCTGTTCCAGAGTTAAAATCTGCAAAGTAGAGGAGGTCTCAACTGTGCCTGCCTTAATTTTATTGCAGTACTCATGGTTCAGTTTATTATGAAACTATACTACTGACTCATTTATTATGAAACTACTAAGTCAACCAAGACCCATAATCACATAATTATAAGAAGAATTTGAAAGAAGGAGAGAGTCACATAATTTGAAATCTTCTTCGACACTTTCCAAACCCTCTATGCCCACAATGTCATCAGGTCTGACTGCTTGCTTGGCACTACCTCTTAGATTTGTACCTTTCCCTCACTACTACTTCTACCAGGCCCTAACCACCTCCTTCCTAGATGACTATAATTTTCTTTTTAACCTGGTCACCTTGATGTCAGATTTCCCAATTCTAATCCAATCTGTACTTTGCCACCACATAAATTCTCACACAGATTTTTTTGCCACAATTATTTTATACCTAGCTTTAAAGAGCCTTAAAATCTCTTAAGACTGAGAAGGTGAGCTATTCATTCATAAATAAACTGAACACTCACTGAGTAACTGATACTGTCAAAGAACTGCAGGTGTCGGAGGGGAGAGAAGAGAAGGCAGACCCAGGCCTAGGAAAGTAGAACTAATGGTGTACACCCTGCAGTGGTGACATACATATAAGGAGCCCAAGAAGAACTAACTCTGAGGGAAACAGGCAAAACTTCAAAAGAGGTGATAATCTATTTTGGATTTTGAAGAATGCAGAGAAGTTCACTAGGAGGATGGAAGAAGAAAAGCATGCCTGATTCACCATTACTCACCACAGGAAGCCATCACTCAGTCTGAACACTCACAGCGGGTCTCATAAGAAAATTCCCATCATGCATTTGTTCCTGGGTGTGCAATGCATAGTTCAACCTTGATGCAATATTTTACTAAGACTCCCTCCTCTGTTTTCATCTTTTGTCTTTGTCCTGTGACCAGTACTACAGAATTCTGCCCGTGACACTGATCTCTGCTCATCTCAGAATGGCACAATTAAAAGAGTACAGGCTCTAGAGGTAATCTCACTTCCTTGGGTTCAAATCAGATGTACCTCAACCTTGGCCTGGCTGCCACTTTTCCCTCCTATGCACAATGGGGAATAATAAAAGAACCTAACACATGGGATTGTTCTGAGGATTAAATAAAATAATTGACGTAAAGTACATAGTAAACAATGCCAGAAAGTAAAAGCTAAAAGTCCTACCTGCAACTGTTAATATTTCATAGACACTAGAACATAAACTGTCTGCAAAAAGACTGCTTTTACCTCTGTACTTTCTACACCATCCGTTATGAACTTGTGCTCAAATACTTCAAATTCAAAAGAGTAAAAGGAACAAGACTATTAGTATCACTTTTAGTTTCTCAGGCATGCCAGTACATGAGTCTTTTTAAATTTCCCCTGTAAAGACTCTTATCATAATGTCCTTTGCTCAGAAGCACTCAGTGAACATGTTCTGAAAAATAAGAGGCTGCTAATAGTAATTTATCTAAAAAAAAAAAATACTGAGACTGCAGGTGGATAGTACTGCACTTTATTCCTTAAAATAAGATACCTGGATGACAGTTTGTCAGACCCTGATTGAATGTGTAATATTTTTACCTAACTGTCTCTAAAGCACCCCTCTCTAAAGAATAACCTTTTACAAAACTGCTATTGTGGGGGGGAAATGATTCTTCTTAGAAGAAGCTTTAAATTAAACTTTTTGGAACCTTTTCTAAGAGGCATACTTTGTATATCACACAAGGAGGTGAACCACATGGCTTCCTGTACTCAGGTTCATGGCCTCCTTGATACAAAACCTAAAAAAATATGAGGATAACATCCCAGAGTCCCATTCAAATATTCTTGCAGCATATCTGAACTTTATTACTCTATCTGCTCGTACATAATGGTTCCTGAGAAAAGTGATCCTATAATAGCATGCCAAACACACCTCCTGTGTGGCAACAGGTGCCATTAGCTAAGAAATTCCATCTCATGTCATTTTCTCTGGAAGCTAACAGGATTATCGTGGATGTGTAAACTCGCAAAAGAACATTCTCGTTCTTCCCTACTCTTCACCACCGCAAAGAAAACAGATGAGGGGGCGGAAATCTCTTTGGCCTCTGGTCTGCATATAAAGTATCGGACGAAATACTAAGTCTAAAGTACCACACAATGGGAGTCAATGTGACATCTATCCATCCCCTTCTCAAGTGAACTCAAAAACACTAGAAAGCAGGAAAGCTCATCAAGGAAGCCCCAGTCAGAAGAATGATACTCAGAACAAGTCTTTCCATCTTTCCTGTCACTAGTTGTGTCTCAGACTACAGATACTGTCCTTTAAAAAAAACACCTGAACACATCATGATAAGGCAGATACCTCACTTTATTTCCCTAAAAGCACACTGGTGAAACCAGTTGAATTTCCAAAGTCCAGCACTCGGAAATG
The DNA here is from genome assembly GCA_004024845.1 of Tonatia bakeri. Lineage (NCBI taxonomy): Eukaryota > Metazoa > Chordata > Mammalia > Chiroptera > Phyllostomidae > Tonatia > Tonatia bakeri. Next base: position 44,991 of record PVIA01003788.1, read on the forward strand.
CAGTCGCTGAAACCCTGGGGCACTGAACGCTCACTCCAAAGCACCCAGCCAGTAGGTGGCGAGGCAGGTCTCTTGACCTCAGTTCCATCCACACACATGTTAAGATGTCCCTCAGCCTGTCTGTGAGAGGTGGAAGCAGATAACCGTAGAGGAGACAGGGATACACATACACAGTAGACCCCTGAACAATGTGGGGGCTGCGCCCTGTCAGATTTTCTGTCTCTTCCATCAACAAAGGGGTCTGTTGACTGCTGACGACCATGAGTTACAAGCAGGATGACTGCCGGGAGTCTGGCTCAGAAAACCCAACTGGTCCCACTGTTTTAGTGATAAAGTGGCGGCAGAGTATTCTGTCCCCATGGGGACCAACTGGAGACAACATCGAGCACACAGAGGACAGCGTGTTTTATGCTGGGAAAACCTATCCATGCACCACTGGAGAGCACATAAAAACAAGGATCACCAATTAGCTTCCGATGGACAGGCATACTGGTTTCAAAATTTTTAAACAATAAATCAAAAGACTAAGAAGTCATAACAAGTGAATGTTATGCCTGATTCTTACCTAGATTCTGTACTAAAGGGAGAAAATGCTTTTAAAAAAACATAATTGGACCAACTGACAAAATTAGAATACAGATTGTATATCAGATAAAAGCACCAAATCTGAACCATTCAATTAACCGCAGTTGAAAACTGCACTGTGGTTACATAAGAGAATATCCCTACTAGGAAACACACCACATACGAGTAACAGCCCATGATATAGGCAACTTACTTTCAAATAGTTCAGGAAAAAATGGTATGTATGCCCTGGCTGGTGTGGCTCAGTTGACTGAAGCGTTGTCCCACAAACCAAGAGGTATTCCCAGTCAGGGCACTCGCCTAGGTTGTGGGTTTGGTCCCCTATCGGGGCGTGTTCAGGAGGCAACCAATAGATGTTTCTCTCACATCAATGTTTCTCTCCTGCTTTCCCTATCTTCCTTCCTCTGTCTGGAATTGATGGACATACCCTTGCATGAGGATTAAAAATAATCACCATATGTATGTATACATGTGCATATACAGCTGCCTCTTAACAACAGGGATTTAAACTGCGCGGGTCCTCCTACACACAGATTTTCTTCAGTCAACCCACCATATCCCAGGTTTCACATCTGTAAGTTCAACCAACCACAGCTACACAGGGCTGACTGTATGCATTGTTTTACACTATTTTATACATAGGGCTTAGGCATCAGTGGGTTTTGGTATCTGCAAGGGGTCCCGGACCCAGTACCCTACCAGTACCATGGGACTGTTTAGAGAATCAAAAGTTAAATGCAGGTTTTCAGCTGCACAGGGGTCAGCACCACCAACACCCACACTGTTCAAGGGTCAACAGCAAATACACAGAGAAAGTGCAAATAAAGCAAATGGAAAAATGTTAACAACAGGTAAATTTGGCTAAAGGGTGTAAGAGCGTTCTTTGTTCTACTCATTCCTTGCAAGTCTTCCGTCAACCCGAAATTATTTCCAAATGAAAAGTGTTTTAAAGTGTCATCTGTTGGATTGGTACCCTTCGCCACACTCCTCACTGTCTAAACTAGCTGGGCAAACAGAAAACAGAAAGTGAAGGTAGGGTATTACTTTTTTCTTTCAGACTTCAGGCTTAACATCACACTTTGTTTCTGAAAAATTATATTAAATAGTCTAGACATTAAAAAATTTGCATCTGCTGGTTGGGCATCAACTACATACTACTAGGAACTAAAATACACATTAATTTACATACTTATCACTACGACAGTCAGAAGGCTTTAATTATACAGCAAAAAAAAAAGGCAAATGAGAAAAATAGTTCTTCTCCAAGAAACTGTCTGAAATAAATGAGTATTCTAGCCAAGAATAGGCCCTCTCTTCACGACCCCATCTAGCTCTATTTCCCAGGTACATGTCCCAAGAGGATGAAACATTTTTATCTGCGTGCCAAGTCAGTTAACTGAAAAGATATTGGGTGAGCCAAAAAGTTTGTTTTTTTCGGCAAGATGGGGCTTTCAGTAGCGCTTTGCTGTCTTTAACTTCATTCAGAACAATTCTGTTAGATTGTATTGTTACAGCTGTTATTTCAGTGTGCATTAAAAAAAAACAGCAAAATTGGGGAATTTTTATGTAGCTATTTTAATACTGAAGATGAAAGAAAATACACGACATTTTCAACATATTATGCTTTATTATTTCAAGAAAGCTAAAAACACAACTGAAAGGCAAAAAAAGATTTGTGCAGTGTATGGAGAAGGTGCTGTGACTGACAGAACATCAAACGTGGTTTGCAAAGTTTCATGCTGGAGATTTCTCACTGGACAATGCTCCACGGTCAGGTAGATACGGAAAAAAACACGCAGACTTTTTGGCCAACCCAATACTTACTGAGCACATTAACACAAGGTATGCAACCAAGAATTCCTAAAACAGGATCACAGAATCTTTAGAGCAAAATAAACAAACCCCAGATAACAGGAAGTCCAATCTCATCTTACAGATGAGGAAAATGTCAGAGAGAGCATCTTGCCCAAAGGGGACCAGCTATTAGTCAACAAAAGTCACTGAGCAGGACTGCCAGCACCCTTTCCACAACAGCTCCTCAGCCTCTTAGAGCAGTATGGGGGAGTTTTGTTTCAAAGGCTGTAAGGACAAAAATTATCTTGCAATGGAAAAAATCAGGTAATCAATGAATGTGAAACTGATGGACCACTGTAAACACATGCTAGAAATCTAAAATCACAATTAACTACAGCTCATATGTAAATCATTTCATGTCAGCTGCTGTTACCAACTGCAACTTTAAGAGCAAAAGCCATACCACCTTCATCCTGAATTATTTCCAGACAGAACTGGAATTTTAAATAAATTAAAATAACATTTATTTAATTTTTGCAAGAATCTCCAGACTATACTACAGACTGCTGGGACTAGGGGGAAAGGAAATAATCATTTCCTTTCTTCTGTCCAGGTGCTATCCAGCTGCCACAGTGTCCAGAAACCACGTGCAGATCAAAGTCTAATGTCCTCTTCAGGATTGGCAAAGCTGCAACGCCCCCTCCTTCCCACCCTGAACTGACCTTACTCCCCCCCAGGCCTAGCAACAATAGAAAGGCAGAACTCAGAGGAAAACAAGCTTCTCCTGAGGGTAAGCAGGTGACAGGGTGCAAGCACGAAGGCAGACAGCGATCTGACGCACAGTGTTTGCCACAGTGTTAGGTTCCCCACATGGTACCCATCACAAATAAAACAGAGACAAATCACTCTCGTGGGAAGGAAAAAAATGAGAGAGGGGAAGACAAAGCCCAGAAAAGTGTGTTCCAATACTGCTTCCACTGCAACACAGACAGCAACCCCCTGAATGCGTGCCAAAGCAGGAATGAGGGTCCACAGAAAGGGTGCCCTCGGTAAAAGCAACGAGGAACCAATAGGCTTCACGAGAATCAGTGCTGCCACTGAGAGGCACTTGGTCACAGCATGTCAGGAAGAGAAAAAAGCAGATTAGAGCCAGTCCCGGCTCCGCTGAGGACAGCCTATGACTCCGGGCAAAGCGTGCAAGCCCACAGAGCATCCCTGGTATTATAAGCAAGAAGGTGTGTATACTGCGTGTTTACTACAAAGCACTATGCAAACGTCGGCTATTCTGGTCATACTTTGCACACGACGAGTTTATAGTATCCAAACTACACGTTTGGGTGTGCCTCTATAAAGGCAAAGTCCCCTAAGTTGTCACCATCGTGTCCCTGTCAATACACCCAGGACCACCTTAATACTTTGTCATTTCGATCAGTCACATTATTGGAAGGCTCTCAAAGTGTCATTACCAACTGCCAAGGGGTGCTTACACATCCCATACAACGTAAACAATGACGCCTGCGAGAGCGGCTGCCAGGGGACCTTTAATGGTGTTACAGTATGCAAAATGTGCGACAGTGCCGCATAAGCAGAGATCTGTGTTCAGTAGGAAGTGACTCTTCCTGGCTGAGGGGGTTCTAAATGCCCCTCCCACCACCACAGAGGACTACGAGCCACGAAGGAAAGAGGACTACAAGCCCTGGAGGAAAACACCACACACCCTGCAGCAGGGCCTCCTGTGTTCTGGGTCTGCACAGCACGTTTTTTTGTTTTTAATCCTCACTGGAGGACATTTGTTCATTGCTTTTAGAGAGAGGAATGGGGGAGGAGGGAGCGAGATAGACATTGACGTGAGAGAGAAACATCGATTGGTTGCCTCCTCATACATGCCCTGACCGGGGATCAAACCCACAACCTGGGTACATATCCCCATGAATGCCAGCCACACCTTTTGGTCTACAGGAGGATACTGCAATGAACTAAGCCACACCAGCCAGGGTGAGCACAATGAAAATCATAATTTTATCTTTGTAATGAATTTCTATGATCTGAAAGATGGTACTTAATAAGTAAACATTATACACAGCTATTGTAAAAAGGCATCTATGTTTCTAAGATGGGTGTCTCTAAAATATAAAGAAAATTAAGTCTTGCTTTTCTGTATGTCTGATACACTCAACAAGCTAAAATACTCTCATAAAAAGAACAGCTTTACAATTACACAGTACTTCTAGTCAATCCAGTTTTAAGTTTTACTTTCAATGGTATGCCTGGTCATCAAAAATATGATCTTTTAAAAAGCTTTGACTTCCACAATACAGAAACTATATTATATTACTGAAACTAAACACGAGTCCCTTACTCCACCTCACTGGAGATTCACTGGGTTACAAAGGTAGAAAGGCAGCAATTTGTTTGAGGGAGAAGGTGCACAGGAGAAAAGAAATGGGTACTTAGCTCCTGTCTAGTTACCCAGCCCACCCAGGAACTTTGGCCTTGCTCACAGACCTGCATAATGAAGGGCAGACTCTAGACAGAGCTTTCCACTGGCCTCCAATCCCCATACAAGTTTAGGAGGGGAGCACAGGTCACCCTCCGCAGTCCTCAACCGACACCGATCGACCACAGGGAAAAGGGCTGGGAGAGCAATCAAGCGCTGTTTTGATTCACTCCAAAACCCAGCTCTGCTCTTTTGGAATGGGCAGCAGCCCACAGCCAAGGACTAGAAATCCCACACACTCCACCTGCACCCTTCCACTGCACAGAGGGCTGGCCACTCCCTCTCCATCTGCGCAGTGTAAGTGTGAAGGGTGCGGGCTCTGGAGTCAGCCCCAGATCTGCGTCTAATGTCTGACTTCTCCAGTTAGGATTTTCATGATCTTGAGCAAACTGCTCTAAACTCTCTGAGCCCCCAGGTTTTTCACTTGCAGAACGAACTTTCAACAGCACTTCCCCTCACCAGGTAGTTGTGAGAAGTAGACATAATATATGTAAATACCTTAGTACCCTTAATATTAAGTGAGCAAAACAATTTTACTATGTATTTCACTGGTGAGTCAACATGTTTAAAAAATAAAAAGGAAGAAACCAAATAAACAAAAAAAATCCCAAGTACAGGATTTTCATTTTTATTCACATCACCTCCCAGCACTGCCAAGAATAAAAAAATGGCACAACACAATTAGATCCATGACTCCAGCAGCAAAAACTGTTTTGTTTTGTTTTGTTTTGTTTTGAGAAAGAAATATCACCTAGAACCCCAATAATATAAAACCGACTCAATCGGAGACTTCACTTAGTGGGGGTGGACTGGGGGACTCAAAGACCTATTCATTCCCGAATCCAGCATGTGCGGCTCCACCAAGAAACCCTACGGGCCTACAGAGACCAGAAAACCCTGCGTCGTGATACCTCCACACTGAAGTCCTCCGGCAGCTTTACGATCCAGGTTCTACCAGGTTTATTACCTGAAGAGAACTTTCTACCAAGCCTAGAAATAGAAAGTTCTCTTCAGGTAATAAACGGCGGCTGAAAAACTGGCCTATAAACTCTCTCAAGTATCTTTCAACTGTAAGGCCCTCACCACCATCCAGGGCCTTTGCCACCTGACCACTAGGATGATCAAATCACTGCCTGGCCATGGCCTGTCCCTTGAACTTCACTGTCCCTATACTCCCTCACCTGGTCTCCTCACCCACCCTGTGAAGTCAGCCAGACCCAACTAGTAGTCACTTTCTTTCTACATAATGTTTCCTTGGCGTCACACAAGTCACTTCCTCTATCTAGAATGCTCTTCTCTACCTGGAAAACTCCCTGAAGATGTCACTACCTCTGTGAAGCCTACTGTACCCCCCTAGCAGGACTAGTCACTCTGCGCTTCCTAACTGCGTACAGTCAATCCACTGCATACAGTGAATTGAATTTACCTCTTTCATGCTCAAACACTGCTGGCAAGTGCATAAGCTAGTGTTACCTCAATGGAAGGTGTCTTAGCAATATCTATCAAAATTTTAAATGCAGTCCTGACTAGCATGGTTCAGTGGGTTGACTGTCATCTGGCAAACCGAGAGGTCTCCAGTTCAATTCCCAGTCAGGCCACATGGTTGGACTGCAGGCAGGTCCCCAGTTGCGGGTGTGTGAGAGGGAATCAATCAAAATTTTAAATGCACAGACAGCCCTGGCCAGTGTGGCTTGTTGGTTGGAGCATCATCGCATAACTGGAAGGTCACTGATTCAATTCCTAGTCAGGGCACATGCCTAGGTTGTGGGTTCAATCCCCAGTCGGGGTGCATGCAGGAGGCAACTGATCGATGTTTCTCTTTTACATCTGTGTTTCTCTCTCCTCGTCCCCCTCTCCGTCAAATAAAAATAAAATAAACCTTGAAAAATAAATAAATGCACAGACAACTTCACCCAACAAGTGCACTTTAAATGACTTTTTCCTTCAAAAGTTTATGTATAAAAGGATCTTCGTGTCAACACAGTTTGTAAAACAAGAGTGGAAATCACCTAAATTTCCAACAAAGCAAGACTGGTTAAAGAAGGTGCATCCAAACCACTGAATACTCTGTGACTCTGAAAAACACTAAGGAGTACACACACAGACACAGACACACACACACAGAGGAAACTACATCCAATATAAATTAAATGTTTTTAAAAGGTACAGAAACAGTGTAGCAGTGTGTATAGTATGCTGCCTATTGATGCAGAGTGAGGAATATATATAAACTACACATACACACATATACATACTTTTTTTTTCCAAATTGGAAATGGTAGTTGCCTCTAGGGAAGAGAACGAAGTTCTGGGGATAGGAGAAAAGAAAGAGGCTTATACTCTGTACACCCTCTTGTACTATTTAAATTTTGTACACTATTCATTTGTTTAAAAAAAAATAAGAGAGAATTAGAGAAAAGAAAACCTACCCGCTAAAGCACCAGTTTTCCTAGTAGCCTGGGAGTGTATATAGGCAGACACTACTTCCAGTTCATCTCTACAGTCAGGGTCTAGTGCACAGTAGGCACTTAATAAATGTTTGCTGCGGGAATTATTTTAATTCTTTCCCTTATATTGTGAGGCTGTAAACTAGTTATTCAATGGTGATAACTTAAAAAGTTAACATTAACTTAGCACTTAGTAACACCTGGCACTATCCTAAGTACTTGACATCATTAATTCCTTTAATCCTTGTAACAATCCTATTGCAGCAAGACGAGGAAACTGAGGCCCAGAGAGATTAAGTAAACTTGTCACAGGTCACACACCTGGGCAAGTGGCAGAGCCAGGATTCAAACACTGGCCCCAAACCCCTACTCTTAAATGTGAGGTTATACAATTTTTCACATACCTAGAAATGAATTAAAATCACTGAACCCTGAAATACACTTTTTACTGAACACTTGCTACAAAAATCATCAGTCTTTTTACTCCTTAATCATAGAAACGGTTGAAATAAAGTAAGTTAGGCCACCATCTACGTCAGGACTGAGGAATCCCAGAGGAAGCTGTGACCCTGGCTTTCTGATTCACATGCACCCTCATCCCACCCCAGCCCACCCCCAAGGGGATCAGGCTCTAGGAAAATGATCAACAGACTAATCAAAATAAGACACTGACCTGCACACCTGTGAATTTACCATGGAAGCTGTATTTGGTTCAATAAATGCTTGGTATAAAATCCTCTATCTATACCAAGCATTACATCTCAGTGGCTACCTAGTCTAACCGATGGGAATTTTGGAGAAAAATTCTACCTGAAAAATGAAAACCACTTACTCAGAAACACAACAATTCCCCATTGCCCAGAACTGCCAGTGAAGATGGCAGACACCAAGAAAGAGACGCCCCTGGACCCTTTCTTGTCCTCCTTCTGGTCCCCAGTACCACTCTTAAACAAAACTTCAGACTTCGCCTCAGGTCCTATGTATTAGACACTCTCACAAACTTATTCATTAGTTTTTAGGCTGGCTATTTGTTGTTCTTATTATTCTTTTTATGACACAGGGAAGCATCTTACCTCAAAGTTCTCCAAATCACACTGCTATAAAGGTTAACTTCTAGGAATTCCCTGTGTGTTTCCAGCCTTGAAATGTGCTGCCCTTTAACTGGCACTCACTCTCCAAGCACCACAAGACTTTTCCTATCCTGCTCTCTGTTTTAGGTTCCATCCTACTCCAAGGTCTGTAGCCCTCCATCCGCTGACAACCTTAAACTAGGAATGGGGCTTCTTAACCAACTAAATATGCTAAATGCAGAAGTGTTGCCATACCTAGATTATTAATTTTCAAACTGTAATACATAGATTTGATTCAAACTTAATATAATCTAATTCATCTTTTCTTTCTGCTTTAAAAGATACTGAGAGACTGTGTATGCTTCCATTTGTATGAAATATCCAGCATAAGCACATCCATAGAGACAGGAAGAACGCAGATACGTGGTTGCCAGGGGTAAGGAGGGGGAAATGGGGTTTTTGGGTACAAGTTTACTCTGGAGTGATAAAAAGCTCTAGAACTAGATAGAGAATGGCAATGACTGTACATCACGGTGAATGTACTTGAATGTCACTGGTCTGTACACTTTTAAATGATAAATGTTATGCTAAATGTATTATACTACAATTTAAAACATAACCAACATAAGACTGAAAATAAATGTTATGCCACAATTTCTAATACATTAAAGTATAAAGGACACTTAATGGTAATACAGTAAGCACAAGGGATCTGTCTCCTATAGACAAAAATAAAACCTACTTTGTTAACTTTTCCTACCAAAAAAAATTTAAAAATATTGAGGAACAATGTGAGCCATTTTGTAACCCATCAAATTTGCAACGTTTTTCCTAAGGCCACCCAGTGCTGATGAGGAGATTTACCTCCAGGCGGTGGGAAGCATGAACCGGCACAGAACCTTTCTGGAAAATATCTGATGATGCACCTTAAAAGGGTTCATACTAAATCTAAAACTATTTTAATATAAAAGGTTTATATTTTTTTAAATCTTCACACCTTTGGGTCCTTCTGGGAGTCTAGCCTAAGGTAATTTTCTGAACGACAGAAACAGCTTTTTGCAAAAACATTAATCACATTATTTACAGTGGCAAAAAAAAAGGTACAATCTATGCCCAAGAATCCATGCAATGCAGTATTATACAGCCATTATAAATATTTATAAAATATTTAATGATTTGGAAAATCACTTATACCATAATGTTAAGTGGAAAAGGCAGAAGAAAAAAACTACATTTACAATGTAATCGACCATATTTAAAAAGTAAATAAAGACTAGAAGAAAACAACCAAAATGTTATTAAAGGTTGAATCAGATGGTGGTAGTTCTTGTCTTTTTATACTTATCAAATACTCCAGAGTCCAAAATATTTTATACATTAGGAAAATAACAACCAAGCAAAATCAAGAGGTAGGAGAGAAGACTTTCTGACAGCATCACTACCTACACTTTAATGGCCAAACAGTACTAAAACGAAGCAGGTGCAGAAACTGAACTAAATTTCTGGCAACAAACCCTGAGAGGCTTGGCTACTGCAGCGGTGTGTTGTTGTTGTTGTTGTTAGTAATGTTGTCTGCCTATTGTTTTTAAATAAATCCCTATGGGAGAACAGTATACAAAAACTCCCTGTACTATCTATGCTGTACTTCTGACATTCTAAAATTATCTCAAAATTAGGCACTTAAATTAAATAAATAAGTAAACCCTTGCTAGATCACTTAATTTATCTTTCACTAAAAACAGAATGTAGATAAACAGTTTCCTAGGCAGTAACAAAGGACCTGGGTCCTTCCCTCACAGATTACATCAGAGTCTTTCCTGGAATAGTCACCTTCACAGAAACCACCTCTGCTGCCCAGCAGAAAGAAGCCTTGCTCTTCAACATTTCAAAGCTTTCACCTCCAGGAACTGACCTAAACACAACGAGCTTCTCACTTTTCTGTGTATTACCTGTGCCTCCATCTGCCCCAAATGGCCCCTCTGTTTCCTCACCTCGGGCCCCAAACGCTCTTTTAGTAACTTCCAATTTCTGCTTCCAGACCCAAGTCAGTCGTCACCTCCTTTGGAAAGCCTTCCCTGAGGCAGCCCTCTCATCCCCAACCTGGCCAGGCTTTTTTCCCTAAGTGCAGTTGGACCTCTACAAGTTTTACTTCTGTACTTACTGCCCCCCCACCCCGGTATTATACCCATTTGCTGACATGCACATGTTCTCATGCAGGGTTAGAAACTTCAAAAGTTATAAACATCTGTAACTTCTATTCGCTCTTTTCCAGGCTTACATTCATAGCTGTAAGCCAGAAGAATGCCCAATTATTTTGCAACTCTGTTCCAAGTAAACCCCAAATTCACACACAATGCTCCCTTCCAATTCCTGGTGCAATCACGCCAGTAGTTAAGTGCATTTTCCACTTTCTCCAAATAATGAGCAATGTTTACAATGGCCCAGCACTCACCCAATATTAGGAATTGCTTTCGTACATCTTGAGTAGGTACATCCAAGACACTAAATGTTAACATTCTCCCAATTTATCCATAACTTCTATTTAATAACTAAGAGCTTTAAACTGCCACATATCTTTTCATGAGCATCACCAGTTGGTTGAATTTCTTTGGGAGATTATCTTCCATAAAGTAATGATTTTTATAATTCCCAAGTCAGAGCTTTGAAGAGTAAAGAACCTCCAGGCTGCACTGAGCTCAGAGGTCAGCTGAGCCCACTCATCAGCCAGCTAAGTGACTTGCTCCAGACATATGAAGGGACTGCAAGTCACACCTGTTTAAACAGCAAATGATTTATTAAAGGCTCTGATGTTTACTGACAATCAAAAACACAAGTGTTAAATAAATATCGAGGGTCTACAGAATATGCCACTCACAGCTCACTTTCATTTTCAATCTGTTCACTACTGAAGTATAAAGGGGGCTTCTTTTTCTCAAGGGTTCTCTTATACTTCAAGATCTTTTCAAAAGCCTTCAAGTTTTTTCTTTTTAAAAAGTCTCCAGCCCTGACTGGTGTCGCTCAATTGTTTGGATGTCATCCCTCAAAGCAAAAGGTCACAAGTTCAATTCCTAAGCAGGGCGCATGTCTACGTTGTAGGTTCAGCCCCTGGTCAGGAAGCGTACAAGGGGCAACCAATTGATGTTTCTCTCCCTCTCTCCCTCCCTTCTCGTCTCTCTAAAAAAATAAATACATAAATATTTTAAAATATACACTTCTTTTTTAAAAAGTCTTCTTTATATCTACACCAGGATGTGATCTGCAATACTTCTCAGTAAAGTATGCCTTTCCACTGAGCTCAAGAGAATGGACCAGCCACCTCCACAGTAAAATGAGATGAAAGCCCCATCGTGTTCCTCAAAGGTAACATAATGTGCCTGGATCTTTAATTAACTAGGAAGAGAAGGAATGGAAGAGGGAAGAAGGGAAAAAAATTTTATTTAATTTTTTAATCCTCACCCAAGGATATGTTTACTGATTTTAGAGAGGAAAAAACATGGACTGGTTGCCTAGAAACACCCAGCAGTTGCCTTCCATACTCACCCCAACCAAGGATCAAACCCTCAACCTAGGCATATGCACCCACCAGGAATCAAACCCATAACATTTTAGTGTACGGGACAATGTTCCAACTAACTAAGCCACCCAGCCAGGGCTATGTGTTGATTTTTAAACAGTAAGAGTTCAAGGTACAACCCAAGATTTTCAAGAAATTTCAGGTTTACAGATAGCTGCTCTGACCTACAGGCCCAGGACAGGTGCCTTCCTTTAATCAGGTGTGGTAAGTTCTGTCACTGGGAGAATTTCAGTGGAAAATCAGAGAAATCCTGTGCATGACTGGTAAACTTGATGAAGCTACTTCATATATCCTTTAACATTCTAAATTCATACTCTAGTGCATAAACCCAATTAACAGACCCAGCAACAAATGATTACCAGAAAAATTATTTCACCAAAGTGAGCCCCATAACTTTCTGACAATTGCTTTGCTACAGTTAAACCTGTTCTTACACTGTGTTATGACTAATAAACATGAAGGCAAATGGGGAGGAACACACTCTTAACTACAAGGATCATCAGACAGAAGGTAAACAAACGTATGATGATTTAGAAAACTATCAGATTATTTAGTTCTGCCACCGAGACTATCATTTTATTCAAGCAGACACTGTTAGTACACATGAAATATTAGTGTTCTTATTCCGACTAAAATCAGCAGAAGATTCATCAAATAAATGTGCAAGCTATTCCAAACCTCCCTGTATTGACATTCTAACGTTTTTAAACAAATTACATTAAAAAAAAAGTTGTATGACCCAACAGAAAAATGTACAAAGATCAGGAAATCAGGAACGGTCAGTTAGCATACTGCCATACCACCTTGAACACGCCCGATCTCGTCCGATCTCGTCAGCTTGAATGGGAGGAACGGTCAGCTGATGTAGGAAAAAATACATGTGGCAATAACTCATATTTCACTTCACTCATAACTAAAGGACCATACATGTAATTCCTGAAGTGCCATTTCACCTCTCACATTAAAAAATTTTAGTGATGTTAGCCAGAAGGTAGGTTAACAGGACCTATCCCATTAGTGACAGTATAAACTGATAAGATACTTTTGTAGGAATGGCACTATGTACCAGAATTTTTATTTTATTTTTTTAGATTGTATTTATTTATTTTTAGAGAGGAGGAAGGAAGGGAGAAACAGAGGGAGAGAAACATCAATGGGTTGCCTCTCACACACCCACAACTGGGGACCAGTCCTGCAACCCAGGCATGTGCCCTGGCCAAGAACCCAACCAACAACCCCTTGGTTCACAGGCCAGCACTCAATCTACTAAGCCACACCAGCCAGGGCGACCTAACAGAATTTTGAAGTGCATGTACCGTTTGCCCCAAAATTCCACTTCTAATACTATATCTATAACCACAATCTCACAGATTGAACACATACATATTCAATGTGTTTGTTGTATAATTAATGGTATTAGCAGCAAACACTGGAAATCTGAAATAAACAACATTAAGAAACTAGGTAAATAGCCCTGGCTGGCTTGGCTCAGTCGACTGAGTATGAGCTGTGAACCAAAGGGTCACAGGTTCGATTCCTAGTCATGGCATTTGCCTGGGTTGTGGGCCAGGTCCCCAGGGGGGCCACTTGAGAGGCAACCACACATTGATGTTTCTCTCTCTCCCTCTCCCTCCCTCCCTCCCTCCCTCTCTCTCTCTCTCTCCTTTCCCCTCTCGAAGAAAAGAAACAAACAAACTAGGTAAATACATTAAGGCAGAGGCATATCATGTTCTGGGACAAAATGATAAAAGAATGACACATACTAAGAGATATTTTAACTAAGTGACTGAACTTCAGCAAAATAGATTTCTTTAGCAACCATGCAAAAAAGCCAAGTTGTCTCTCAGGTAAAGGGAGAGCATTATATAAATCAGACTAACCAAGTTCTTCCATACAACATCATTCAAAGACAGAAAACAGTGAGAAACAGCTACAAACTTCTTAGGAAGACTGTATACCACAAGTATTATAGCCAGCCTGGTTCCCACGTATGAATAAGGACAACAGAAAGACATTTTGAAACATGAAATTATTCAGGGAATACAGCAATCATGAACTCTTTTGGGAAAAAAAATGATCAGCTAATGAACGTTAAATGCATTAAAAGAGTCAACAGAACACTCAGCCCCAGATGGAGGAACAATGTCTACAAGCTCTGAGGGAAAGAGTGCAACCCAAGAATTTGATACCTAGCCAGGATGTCCTTCAAGTGTAAGGCAGGTACGTAGACTTTCTTAATTCACCAAATAAGGCAACCTTTTTAGAAATGAACAATAAAATCTAACCAACAGGAAGAGGAATCAAAGAATTCAGGTATGAAAAGACTACAGTTCCAGTGGGCCCTGACCAGTGTGGCTCAGTTGGTTGAGTGTCATCCTGCAAAGCTAAAGGTTGCCAGTTCGATCCCCAGTAAGGGTACACAGGACCTGTACTCATTGTGCAACTTCCTGTGTCTATATATTTCAAAAAGTAGGGGGTTTTTTAATGCAAGTGATAGTAAATTTATCTTTCTTCTAAACTAGCATGACCCTCAAAAAAATCTTCACAGATTTTTAATAAAATTACTTAGATTAGGTATCCATTGCCCTTATCTGTCAATAAATAGAAAGATATGAACAGATAGGGAGTATTTAGATAATGCTAACCACAGATTTTTAATAAAATTACTTAGATTAGGTATCCATTGCCCTTATCTGTCAATAAATAGAAAGATATGAACAGATAGGGAGTATTTAGATAATGCTAACCATAGTCTAAGGTAACAGGATTTGGGGTGATTTCTTTTTTGCCATGTTCTTTGTATGTTTTGATACAGCTTGATTTTTTTAACGAGCACAAGTCATTTTTATTAAAATTATCCAGTTGTTACTCTGAAACAAGATCTTCCCAGGTCTGATTATTAGCTAATTTAGAAAAAAAAATGTTTTCTCGGCTGCATTTAGCTCATAGAACACTTTTATACCATTCCAGGGAATCTGAGACCAGAGCTCCTTTTCATTATAACCTTCATATAAAACAGCAGGAGGCTGCTCTATTGTAAATGAACTACTGCATATGCTAAGCCTAATGAGCAGAACCAAAGTGCAGAAGGAAATCAAACATCTGGTTACCAGTTTTAGAATGGGAAGTGATGTGAGAGTGGGGCACCCCAGAGAAGATAACTATTACAAGTGAAGATATTGGACTAGTACCTGATAAAAGGTTAGGAGTGAGGAAAAAAGGTGAACCATAACACTGGGTATTATTTTGATGAAAACGCCATCTCATGCAGTTATTTGTGTATCTCCTTTGAGCTCGTCCACTGGACTATACCCTCATCTAAGGCAAGTACTGCATTGTAATTGGCCTTGTATCCCTAGCACTGTAACCTGCCTGTGGTAGTTGCTTCAGAAGTTTATTGGAGGGATGACTTTTTAGTAGGGGCAAGTGAGGAAGAAAAAGCCCAGGACTACACTGTAAGGAATGCACAAAATCAGGATGAGGAGAAAGGAGGAGCCACCACTTCAGAAGAAATCAAAACTAAGATGGTGTCAACTAATGCTACTCAGGGAGTGGTCTGCACACTATTCCTGGTCCATGGCAAAGGGAATATATACATTGAAAGCATTTAGAAACTTTTGTATCAATTTGGCATTGTCACAACATCCAACTTTGTCTCTCAAATTCAGTAACAGCCCTGACTGGTATGGCTCAGTTAGTTGGACATCATCCAGCAAAGCAAAAGGTCACTGGTTCAATTACCAATCTGGACACGTGTCAGGGATGCCAACTCAGTCCTTGGTTGGGTGCATTCAGGAGGCAACTGATCAATGTTTCTCTCCCTGTCTTTCGCCCTCCCTTCCCCTTTCTCTAAAAATAAATAATAAAATCTTTTTTAAAAATCCAATAACAACACTGGGATTGTACTTTGAAGAATGTTTTTCATTTCATTTTGTTAGTAATTCATGTTTATCTATCTTCCGCAAAAGTTCTGGCCCATGGCAGACTGGAAATTTTAAATCAATAAAAGACTAGTTCTTTATGATGAAAATAAGAAATTAAGAAAACTTGCTTTCTGTTGATAACCTGCAAGGTGGTCGGTCCAGCTACCACTATGCCCACAGTAGTCGTATTTTTTCTACTCTATCACATTAGAGACTTCAGAGGATATGCAGAAATTATCTGTTTTCTCTTTTGCTATCAACAAACTTTGACCATCTTGCCCCTTTAATTATGAAGTAAGTTTTGTAAGTTTTAAGGTTAGATGATTTGATGTACTGTTTTTCCTGAAATAACATTTCAAGTAAGCTGCCTGTCAGGTGAAAATGCCCATGTGAGTGTGCGCGAGCTCAAGAAGAAACCTAGTGACAGAAGAAAACACAGACCACGGAGTTAGAACCCTGGGTCTGACCTCGCCTCTATCAACTTGTTATGTAATTTTGGACAGGATACTAACATTATCCTCCCTCATCCTCAGGATCCTCATCTTTCTCAGCTGTAAAATGGGGACAGATAATAACAGCTACCTTGCAGGACCACCGTAAGATATTAAATGAGGTACTGTAGGCGGTACACCAGGGCCCCCAAACAAGGAGCAGCACAGAGTGAAATGATGAAACACACATGGGCCTTTTCTTCTCCCTCTAAACCCCAACTTTCTTCCCTTCCCGTTAGCCTTCCACCTCCCTCACTGCTCTCTGCCTCGTGGGTTTCCTCAGTCAGCATCCACAACTCCCTCACTTCCCTCAGCCCCACTCCTAATTGTTACCCAGCACTTTTCCCAGAAGCAATTAGCTTTTGGAGCATCCCAGTAAGCACACTGTCTACATACACAGCCACTGTTCTAACAACTCCCTGTGCTCACGTGCTCCCCACTCCCACCTACCCAGAGGAAAAATACCTGAGCTTGCTGGCTGCTATAGGTTTTGGAAAAACACGGTGTTTAACTACATTCATACTCTATTTCAATCTTACCACACTCTTTAAATACCGCTACTACCATTTACTAACCTCAAGGGTTCACCTTGACCTTCTTGGATTTATTTTCACACCTGTCTCCCAATTACCTAAATATCTCTTGAATGCTTACTGGGCACTGGAGATGCAAAGAGGCATAAGACTCATCCTGATAGGGACTCTTTATTAAAGAGAGAGAACTAATCCCACTCCCAGGCTTGCAGTGGGAATAAGGGGAAGGTAGGGAGGGAAAGGATGGAAGCCTTTCACATTTTGCTCTTCAAACTTCTGAGTTGTCTGACACATAATAAAAACAAACTAAAATAATACAAGTGAATAAACAAATCTAACCATAATTGAAGATGATAAATGTAAAACTAATGGCTGAAAAGCCTCACACAGGTAGTATTTATGGAGACCTGGAAATGGTGGGTGAGGTCTCACCTGCAAAAATGAAAAGGACATTCAGGCTGAGGGAACAGAACTGAGCAAAAGCAGAGGAGTATGAAAGCGTCATCTGTGTTCTGGGAATGAAAAGTGGTTTGCTGTCGCTATAGAACAAGATACAATTTGGGAAGTCTAGAAGATATTCCAAATAAATCATTTTAAGCACTTAATAAATCATTTTCCCCTTACTGAAAAGACTAAAAGTAAGTGAAATTGTGAAAATCCAGGACTCACATGCTTTCCACTGCTCTGCCATGATAGAAACTTGGTCTCCGACGACAACAGTGGGGACTCTCTGCTCTAAATGGTTTGGGGGCCAAGGGCATGATCACATCTGAGTTCCATGAGGTAGCTCTGGCAGGAATACAAAAGATGGGCTTGGAGAGAAAGAGCCTGGAAGCTGTCAAGACAACACAGTAAAAGCAAGAGACAATGACAGCCCGACCGAAGTGCAGGTAACCGAGAGAAAGGTCAGGGTAGAGACACAATGAGTTAGCAGCTGCATCGACAGGTCTATGGTGGGGGGCTAAAAGTGAAGGGGAAGTTAAAAATGACTCAGGTTTATCATTGGAGTGTTGGGTGAATAACATCACTAAGAAAACTAGGGTGTAGAGGAGGAGGTGCTACCTGAGAGGAAAACGATGGGTTTGGTGTAGACGTTGATGAAACATCTACAGGACACTCAGGTGGGTACCCAAGGCTTGAGAGAAAGGCTGAGTTCTCATTAGCTAGTGCCTAGGTCAGAGCCGAAGCCATGAGAAAGAAAATCAAGGGAAACTGAACCATGAGAATAACATCATGGGAACCAAGGGTGGGGGGGGTGATTCAGGAAAAAAAAAAAGGAAACCAGTGGCTGTTAAAGGTCAAAAGGAAAAGTCAGATGACATAAGGACTGAAAAGAGGCTATTCATGTTGGATTCAGCACAAAGAGGTCATAGGTGATCTTGAAGCAGTAGGTCTGCAGTGGTACCAGAATGAACCTTGGCAGGGAGAGGGAACAGGTTTGAAAAAGCAGAGGCTACATGTTCTGGAATTCCCTCCCTCTTCACGCTAGGCTGTGCTATAGCTGGTCCCATGTTCCTTGACTTGGACCAGACATGTCCACAATCCAACTACCTAAGATTGTAGCGCTCCTTCTCGTGACCAAGGCCAGTTACCTTCACCCACAGCAGCATCTGCCTACCTGCCTACAGACAGAGCCAAATCCCTTATTTTATCAGCACATGCCCCCTCTCTATTTATTAGTAGGTACATTTGAGTGGCCAAATTCAAGGTCTGATTTTGCCTCCATTACAGGGACCACTCACAGAAGGTGACATTCCAAAACCAGAAGTGTTTAAAACCAAAGCAATTTTCTAAGAAAACTAAAAAATGTAAGCAAGGACTCAACTTTGCACAAAATTTCCACAGTAAGCATTTAATATTAATTAACAACTCTGCAGAGTAGCAGGAACCTCTAAGATAATAATACATCACTTAAGAACTCATGAGAATTCAACCTAAAGGGATAGTTTAATCAAATGTAGCTGCAGTTTAGCTATGCTAGTAATTTTGTACTGCAATTACAAATCTTTTTTAAAATAACTCTAAATATGCATGTCAAAATGCCTCCTCCTAGAGGAACACTCAGTTTAAAGGAAATCCCATACTCCCTCGCCCCAACCATTACCATCACAAAACAAAAGAAAATAAAGTTGGATGACATTCCTCATCACCCTTCCACATGAAGCGGCACACGTACTGTGAAGAGCCCTGGCCCTGGAGTCGATCGCCTCGGGCCCACGTGCTCCTCAGGTGCCTGAGAGCAGGTCTGCTCCTTCCCCTCTGGTAGTAATGGCAATAATGTAACCTAGCCGGGTGGGTGTGGTTAGCTGATACTGAATGACTTTTAGAAAATAAATACAAGAAAAATAACTAACTTAGCCTGACTGGTGTAGCTCAGTGGACGAAGTACAGGCTGCGAAACACAGGGTCACTGGTTCGATTCCCAGTCAGGGCACATGCCTGGGTTGCGGGCCAAGTCCCCAGTACAGGGTGAGCAGGAAGCAACCACACATTGATGTTTCTCTCCCTTTCTCTTACTCTTCCCCTCTCTCTAAAAACGAATAAATAAAATCTTAAATAATAATAAATAATAACTTAGAGAAGATACTAAATAAATATACCATTTTCATTTTAATTAGAGCTGAAGTTTTAAAAAGAAGTATTACAAAGGCTCAAACATATGACAATACTCTGAAAAGTAAAAATGTTGTCAGTAGGGAATGGAGAGGAAAAAGTTCCTGGAATAAATCAAGAGCTATGACCCCAGGGTAAAGACCCTCCTCCTATAATACACAAACCAGGCAAAGGCTTCCTTGCATTTTGGGGACAAGACCTGCTTTGCCTATACCCTTGACCCCGGGACACCTCAAATGAACTCCTGGTGTCAGATGCAGAAAGGAAGTAATCAGAGATCCTGTTCACCTCACGTCCACTAGGGCCACTCCCTCCTGTGCTTAAACATGTGACTCAAAACTTACTTTAGGAAAAAATGCACATGGTAATCATGAATTATGAGTTCAGACCAAACTATAAACTACTTTACCAATTAATTACTTACAGGTGGTCATTTCACAATGCTCTCCTGATTGTCAATTAAAACGAAACCTGAATACAAGATTGCTCTGCTAGCTTAGTCAATAACCAATTCTGCTCCCAAAGCTCCCTGAGGGGACGAATGCACCTGTCTTGGTCTGTCTTAGTTCATCTGACATTCCCTAGGGCCTGGCATACAGTGGCTATTTAAAATTCCTTGAAAGATTTGTACACCCATGTCCTCAGTGGTACTACCTACAATAGCCACATGGTGGAAGTAATCAACAAGATGAACAGATAAACAAAATGTAGCGTATATCCACACAATGGAGTATTACTGAGACTTCAAAAGGAAATTCTGACACATGCTACAACATGGATGAACCTCAAGGACATCGTGCTAAGTGAAATAAGCCAGTCACAAAAAGACAAATAGTGTATAACTCCCCTTATATAAGGTACCTAGAGTAATCAGATTTACAGAGACAGAAAGCAGAATAGTGGTCACCAGGGACTGAGGACAGGGAAACGGGAGTTAGTATTTACTGAGTATAGTTTCAATTTTGCAAGATGAGCAAAGTTCTGGGGGTGAATACACAACAATGTGAATGTACTTAAAATGGTTAAAATGATAAATTTCATATTATGTTTTTACAGTTTACAAATTCACTGAAAGAATAAATAAATATTCATCCCTGGCTGGTGTGGCTCAGTGGATTGAGCACCCATCTGCGAATCGAAAAGTTCGATTCCTGGTCAGGGCACATGCCTGGGCTGTGGGCCAGGTCCCCCCAGTGGGCGCACGAGAGGCAACCTACTGACGTATCTCTCACGTGTTTCTCTCCCTCTCTTTCTCACTCCTTTCCCTTCTCTCTAAAAGTAAACAGAATCTTCTTAAAAAATATTCAGCAATGCTTTCATCACTGACTAAATATTCTCGTACCTTTGGATTATTCACTAGAGAATTCCAACCTCCACATCCTGTAGATGAAGAAAGTGGGACAGAGGGCTTAACTGATCTACCACTGTACTACATGTGGTGTCTACTATACAGTGCTGCCCAGCGTTTATGGTGTACTGTATCTGACTGGTTGTAGGCCCCATGAAGATAAGGGTCTTACCTTCATGCCTCAGGTCTCCTCTCTGCTAGAACCTGCACACACCACCCACAGCCTCCCTGAATGCTCTGAAAATCCCTGTGGCCTGAACATCTGTATCTCAGAAGATGTCACTGTATCCCTTTCTCAACCAAACCACTAGCATGGCAGGGGTCAACAGGCAGCATTGAGAACACTGTGGCTACTGGAGGCGCTCAAACACAGGCTGGGCCATCACCCACTCCCCATGGCTTACTTCATGCCAAGAGCTGGGACACAGAAAGGTTCAGATTTCATCTTTGAGGAAGTTTAGTCTTTGGCAGTAGGCAGATGAGGATCAGAAACAATTAAACGACAAAAAATAAACACTTAACAAATCTCAGGGAGCAGTGAAAGTGGCTATGAATCTGGAAAATGTGGAAAGTATCTTCAGCAGAGGCAACCTGCGAGCTGGATCTGGAAGGATGAAGAGTTTTCCAGGCACTACCAATGACAAAGCTGGAGCATATAGCAGATAGAACAGCAGACTGGGTTTCAAAAGAAAGCACCTTCCTAACTTTGCTATTATCTACCTAAGTGACCTCTGCAAATCACAAATCCCGATTCCCCACACAGAAACCTACAACAAGACCCCAGCAAGTTGTGCGTTGTATCTAAGGCAGCTCTGAAGGCAGACCACCTGGGACCAAATCGTGCCACTGGCACTTAACAGTGACCTTGAGCTGGTTCTGTGCCTTGGTCTCCCCACTTCAAAAGACTGGTGTCCTAATTAGACAACACATGTCAATCACGTAGCTCAAGGCCGGCCCACAGTAAGCCCTCAAATAACGACTGTAGCTGTCATAAGCTACACTGTAAGAGAAGCAAACATCAGTGCAAGCATTGTGCCTGCTGAGCTTCCAGGTTCCTCCCAGTCCAAGAGACATCCATGGGGGGATGGGAGCACAGAACCGGGGCTGCAAACCCTGCACTCAAGTGTCACTGCCCAGATCCGCACGCGCCTCTCCCCTCCCCAGGGAGAAGCGATGGCTCAGCAGTACCGGGGTCCCTGTCGCACCCCTCAGGCTGGGCACCCAGAGAGAGAAAGGGCTAGGACCCCACTTACCATGCTGGCCGGGGGAAGAGGCGGCTCAGGTGAGCTGGGCTTCAGATTCGTCCCGCTCGCACAGTTCAGGTCATGATCCCGCAGACTCGGGAAGTCCCCCGCCCATGCAAAGAGAACCGCTTCCCCACCCGGGCCCCGCGGAGACCCTCTAAAAAGAGTGCAGCCCCCCGGCCCGCCTCATCAGGAACGCCCAGAACAATTCATCAAGACCCACCCGCCCCTCTCCAAGTTAACTAAAAAAGCAGGAAATGGGGATCGGAGGCTGGCAAGGAGGGCAGCAGCTCGGGGGCCCCCGCCCGGGCCCGACCCCCGAGGGGAGGTTCCGAGCCCAGGCAGGGGCTCCCCGGCCTCCGCGTTCAGAAGCAGCGGCGGGCCCGGCCTAGAGGCTGAAGGGGCGGAGGCTGAAAGGGCCTCAGCAGCACAACCCGAGGGGCCGGTCAAGAGAGAGGCTGGCTTAGAGGAGAGGCCCGGGGGCCCGCGCTGTCCTCGCCGGTTCAGCCCGTACTGCAGCCACCGCCGACCTCCGAAGCATCCCTGCACAGTCCACTCCTGAGCCGCCCGCTAGTGCACTGCTGCCGCCCCCGACTAACAGCCCAAACGCGCCGGAAGTGGCGAGCGCCCGGCGTGGCCCTACGGCGCGGCCGCTGGGCTGCGGCGCTGGAACCGGACCAATCCGGAATCAGGCGGGGGGAGCGGGGGGGGGGGACGCAGGGCGGGGCCGTACCTGACGGTTCCCGCTGGTCACGCCCTCAGCCCCGCCCCGCGCCTGACGCCAGTCCACGCGAGCCGGCGGCCATGTTGGTAAAGGGCTGCTTCCTATTTCGCTTCGTGCGCTCATTCATTCCGCAGATCTTTGGGGAGCACCTTTTACGTGCCAAGCACCAGTCCAGAAGTCAGCGGAATGCAGCCTCTGCCCTCGTACAGCCTACGTCCAGTCGGCCCACATACACGTTAGCCCTGCTATGGCCAGGGAGCTTCTGTGGGTGCCAGGACTAGTGCAATAAGCGAGGCTGCTGTAGACCTTGCCCTCGGGAGGCGGATTAGCAGCAAGTGAAGAGCAAATGAATGATTTAATTGTAAGAAACCAGGAACGCTGTGAGTGAAGTGAACGCAACAGACGCAGTGGGCTGAGAGAAAATGGAAGGGAAGAGTAGGAAATTTAAACTGAGACCTGAAGGATAAAGTCAGTAGTGGGAATCGTGACCCAAGCATAAAGAACAACAGAGATCCCGGGTTCTGGAATAGCGAAGAATGTGTTGGTTCCTGTTCTATCCTCCAACCCACGTTACTTGTAAAAGTGTTGATTTTAAGAAAGAGAAGCAGGAAACAATCTGTAGCAGCAGAGGTGAATCAGAATCACCTGGCAGGCCTGTTAAAACACTGCCGTCCTGACCCGGTGGAGCTCATTCAGTTGGGCATTGTCCTACAAAGCAAAAAGTCATGGTTCAATAATTGTCAGGGCTGAGATACGACCAATCATCAATGTTTCCCTCCCATATTGATGTTTCCCTCCTTCTCTTCCTCCTTTCCCCTCTCTCTAAGAATAAATAAATAAAATAGTTTTTAAAATGCTTTTGAAAAAACACTGCCATCTGAGTCCCACTCCCAGAATCTCTAATTCAGTAGGTCCGGGATGGAGCCTAATAATTTACAGTCCTAACAAGTTCCCAGGTGATGCTCATGATGCAAGTCCAAGGCCCACGCTTGGAGAACCGCTGATACAACCCATGACCCCAGAAAGCTTTCACTTATTCTTTCATCAAATATTTATTGTTGCCCACTAAGTAACAACAACTATTCCAAGGATTCAGTGCTGAGCAAAGCAGACACCCTTGTGCCCTTATGGAACAGAGAGAGAAATGGTTTTAAAAGTATTATACAATAAGTAATCAGTTATAATTGTGATAACAGGATGAAAGAAAAATACAAACCACCAAGAGAGTTAATAGGGATCTAAGCTAATCTCCAGGGTTGGGGTGAGGAGGTGATCAGGAAGTGACATTTTTCTAAGCTACAACCTGAAAGAAATGTTATAATTTGCTAGTCAAAGAGAGGAGGCATAGAATATTCTAGACAGTAGAAACTGCATGTACAAGAGAAGCTATCTCAGAAAGTAAGCAGATAAATCAGGACTGAGGCCATGTAACTTGCCCTTTCTTGGCTCAGGTCAGTGGGATAAGCAAAGGCTTTCGGAAGCGACTACTGGGAGTGGAGTCCCAGCTCTTAGCACAAGCTGAAGTCTGTCTGTTGTGCATGTTACTGTAAAGTCTTGGTTTCCTCACCATGTCATTGGATGAAATAACAGAAACTCAGCTCAGACTGAGAGGTATGCCTTTGGCTGATATAACTCCCATAGGTCAGCTTCAAGCTGGACGTGATGAGAGCCCTGGATCCATTCCTCTAGGATCTTCTAGGCTCTGCTGTCCTCCTTGTCCTCAAGATGGCTGCCAAAAACCACCAAGGTCACAAACTTCCTCATTCTTTTTTGTTTTTAATCCTCACCTGAGAATATGTTTGTTGGTTTTAGAGAGAGAGGAAGAGGGGAGGGGAGAGAGACATCAATGTGAGAAACATCAATCAGTCCCCTCCTATACCCACCGAGACAGGGGATCGAACCCGCAACCTAAGTATGTATACAGGGTGACCTACAACCAACTTAGCCACCAGGCTAGGGCACAAACTTCCTCATTCACATCCAGCAAGAGAAAGCGCTTTTCCTCACATCCTTTCTCATAACAATAAGCTTTATCCTGCTGGTCCTAACTGACCCAGTGCCCATTCCTGAACTAGCCACTGTGGAGGAGGATGGAATTGCTGCGATTGGTTTGAAAAGTCTTCCCCTGGAGTCAGTTCAATTCCCCAGAGTAAAGTGGATTTGGTGGAGTCACAACATGCCACCACACTTCCGTCGCCAGGCTGGAGTAAAGATTAAGTCTGGTGTATACGAAACACCTGGCACATTAAGTCACACAACAAATCACTGCTATTATTAATTTTGCTTCAGGGATTTTGTCCAAGTCAACTGAATAACATTCTGTTATTAATATTAATCTCGGAGCTAACTATTCCAAAAAAGATTTAAGGCGGCTATTACTTTTTGTTGGCACCACAGGGATGGCCCCCATCCATCTCCTCCTGCCCATTCCTGCTGCTACTGCCTGGTCTCGTTCATTCAGTTATTTGTACAACAAACTTTCAGTGAGTTAGTATCAATTTGGGGCCATGACTTTTCAAAAACAAAGAGTTCCAGCCCTAGCTGGCGTGGCTCAGCCCCAGAGTGGGGGCCTGTGAGAGGCAACTGATTGATATTTCTCTCCCTCTCTGTCCTCTTTCTCCCTCTTGCCCCTCTCTCTAAAACTAAATAGTTAAAGTCTTTAAAAAAAACAAAAACTAAGAGTTCCAAATGAATAAGATTCAGGCAAATGGTGCACTACCTCATAACAGCCGCCCAAACATGTAAGCGGTGCTATAATATAGGTGTGTATGCCTAGCTGGGTGGCTCAGTTGGTTAGAGTGTGGTCCTGTACACGTACCTAGGTTTCAGGTTCGACCCCCAGTCAGAGCACCTGTGGGCAACTGATTGATGTTTCTCTCACATCAGTGTTTTTCTCTCTTTCTTGCACTCTCTCTCTCTCCCTTCCCTCCCTTCCTTTCTCTCTAAAATCAATAAAACATATCCTTGAGTAAGGTTTAAAAAATATAGAAGTGTGTACAAACCTTCTAAGCACACGAGGAAGTGGAGGGAGCAACTAACTATGGCAGGGAAAGCAGTTACAAGGCCGAACAAAGATGATAGTAACATTCCAGTTGGATCTTGCTGGAAGAAGAGAAGTTCACCCAACTGCTGCCACCCCTACTCCTCCTCCCACTCCAAACTGCCTTCTTCCACTGTGCCAGGACCATTTCCACTGCACGTGACAAAGTTGGGACTCTATCATAAGGAAAAAAGGGACTATATTGCCTCAGGTAAGAAAATCATCCAAAGGGTTCTGTGGGTTTAAGACACTGCTGAAATCAAATGATATCCTGGAACTCAGTTTCTCTCCATTTCTTGGTTCTGCTTCCTTGACTGGGGCGTCCTTTATCCACATGGTGGCCCCTAGCAGATCCAGGCTTCAGCTTCTCCTGGTCCAAACTTGATAGAGAAGGGAGTGCCTGTCCTACAAATATTCCAGGAAAATAATCTCATTGGCTTTGATTGGATCACTCCTGAACCAATCACTGCAACCAAGGGAAATACAATGCTCTGGTTGGCTGGACCTTGGTCACATGGTCCACCCCCAGCCCCCGAATAGATCTTTAAGTGTCCAACATCTCTCTAAGCCCCACCACAATTCTGCAAGTCTCTCATTTTGCAGATGAGGAATCTTGTTAATGTCTCAACAAGCATAGAAATAAGTGTCACTCAAAATGGATTTAATGAGCCCTGATAGGTGTGGCTCAGTGGGTTGAGCATCATTCCACAAACCAAAAGGTCACTGGTTTGATTCCCGGGAGGGGCACATGTCTGGGTTGTGGGTCAGGTTCCCTGTCCAGGCATGCAAGAGGCAACTGATTGATGTTTCTCTGGCACATCGATATTTCTCTCTCTTTCTCCTTCCCTTCCCCATTTTCTAAAAATAAATACGTAAAATCTTTTTTAAAAAATGGATTAGTGAAAGAAGGGTGTTTGGCACCCTCTATAGGTGATGGAAACACTCTCTTTAACCTGGCATTCACAGCCTTTAAGGTCTTTGAAACTCTGTTACCAGATTTCCTAGACCGAGTCTTTGCATCTTACGTAGCTGTGTGGCCTTAAGCACATCACCCAAACTCTCATTTCTTCATCCCTAAAATGGAAACAATACTGGTACCTGATACAGGTCAGGTAAGTACCTGTATCAGTCAGGTTCTGTCAGGAAAATCTAATTAGAATTTGAAGAATTGACAAGGGGGCTGTTTCAAAAGGGCAATGTGTAATTAAACCCTACGAAGGATGACAGAACACCCCAGGTCTAGTCGGAAGACAGTTTGTATCCCTAGACTTGAAGGGGCGGGAGAAAGAACAGCTGCCAGAATCTGGGATGGGAGAATGGTGTGAGAGCAGCTGAGGGAAGCAGCCAGCTAAGGCGATCCAGCAGGGAGGAAGCCAATGGGATAAATATCCTGGCCATACTGTCTTCTCTCCCTCTGTCTCCTACTGGGACTCCCCACTGGACAAACCCGACCAGAAGCCAGAGAGCAAGGGAGCCAGGTGATGTAGTGCGTAGAGGTCAACCTCCTGGGCACAGGGCTGGGTGGAGAAGGGGGAACAGGACTGTGGGTGCAAGTGGAAGAGACCCGGCAGAGCATCACATCCGTGGTAAGCACATGAGGTGTGTAGAACTGTTCCTGGCACGTTAAAAGATTTTCAATAAATTTTAGTTATTAATTATTAATTACTCTTTCCATCCTAGCTCCAGCCCACCTTCCTATCTCTTCCGCCTCTCCAAGCCCGCCAAGCTAGACTCTTCGTGGATCCAGGAAAACAGCAGGTTCTTCATGTCTCTGAGCCTATGCTTATGCTGTTTCATCCGGAATGACCTTTTCCTCACCTCTTTCCCTTCTTTCAAATTCCTACTCATTCCAAAGGCCCAAATCAAATGTGTCTTACTGAGTAACCCCTTTGTGTGGAATAAATGACTGTGTATGAACATCTGTTAGTGTTATGAATGGAGAAATTTTGCCCAAAACTCACTTAATGGTGACGTCCAACAGGAGTCACCCATGAGTGGCAGCCTAGTGGGGGAGAGGTCTCTACTGTTCAGGCACTTCTGCCTCTGCTCTCTTCCAAGTACAAGGGAGGATCACACCTCCCTGCTTCTGGCATTTCGGCAGGACATGCTGACTGGGTGGAAGTGAGTCATGTCATTTCTGGGCCAGAGTATTTCCTTGCCTGTGCAAATCCCTCTGACTCTGCCCCCCCTGCCACAGCGAACCCCGAGCTGTCTTGTTGAGGCTGTGGCATCGTGAGATAGATTGACTACATGGGGCAGCACCCCTCCGTGACCCCCACCTAGCTAGCAGAACAAGCAATAACTAACCTTTTGTGTTTTGAGGCACTGAGATGTAGGGATGGTGTCTTCCTGCAACATAACCTGGCCTTTTCTGACTGATACACGTGACCCCATGGGGTAGCCGGTCTGCACACATGGGCCCCCATGATTGAGGTCTGTCAGCATTCACGGCCTGTGTAGTCCCTGCCCTTAAGTCTGGGCTGACCCTGTGAATTCACTTCTGACCAGTGAAATGGGATGGAATGGAGCATGACTCCCAAAGCTACATCTTAAAAACCTTTACAGTTTTTGCCTGGGTTTCTTGGAATATTCCCTCTGGGGCAAGCCAGCCACTGTGTGAGAAGTGTGCCTGCCTGAGAACGCCACGCTGCGAGGACGCCCTGCCTGGCCACAGGGGAGGACTAGATGAAGAGAAGAGTGTTGCCTGACCAGCTTCTGCCCGCCACAGCCCAGCAGAGGCGCCAGCCATGGGAGTGAAGACACCATGTCGGACGGCTGGGCCAGTCGTGATTTTCGGAGACTCCAGCCCCTGCACCTCTGTGACTGTGTGACTGCAACCACAGGACCGACCCCAAGTGAGAGCCACCCAGCTCCGCCCAGTCACGCTGCAGAACTGTAAGAGGTAATAATAAGTTGTTGTTTTAAGTCATTACATTTTAGGGTGGTTTGTCATGCAGCAACACATGATAAGATCACTCTGGTAAAGGTCTGCCCTTAAGGAAACTAATAAGAAGCCATCGCTGTTCTTTCTCATACGACAATGAAAAACAAGTTGTCCATAACCCCAGTCAACCCCTACACAACCACATGACCTGAGATCTGGCCCATGTCTGTTGCCTGTGCCCTTAAAAGACAGGAAGTGCCGGTGACTCACATTGAGAGACCACCCCACCCCCATCCAACCCCAGACACAACCAGGCAACATTCAGATTAGAAATCCTGCAGCCTGAGCCCAAGTCCCCACCACCACTGTCAGCCAGTTGCTGAGATGACCTCTGTTGGAATGGCAAACTTTGGAAGAGGTTATGAAATTATCATGTGTATTATTAATAGAAAAAAATCATAGAAACCTCATTGGCTCAATTCTGAACAGTGTACATAATAGTTATGTTTACCTAAATTATTTCCAAAACAACATCTAAGTTTAGGAAACCCAGTGTGCTATTCAACAATAATTATGCTTTTAATCGTAAATAAAAATGGGAGAGAATCAATGATCACAAGTAGATCCCAAAATATGGCGCCAGCGAGCGAGAAGAGCCCTGGTCGGGGGACAGATGAGACAAGTGGAATGCAAAGTGCCTCTACTTCACATGCAGATCAGAACAAAATGAAACAGAAATGTGAAATGCAGGATGTAAAGTGACAATCTATTATGAAGCAGATGATGAAGAGGAGATAAGCCTAGGGCTGTTTACGAAGGGCACTGGAAGAAAACTCACCGAGTGATGCAGCTACAATGCAGGCCTCAAACACAGGTGCAGCCCATGTGTCAACTGTCCCTTTGTCCCGTGGCTCCTGTATGCTTTGTTTCATTGCCCAGTATCAACCTGGGTGCAAAACTGGAATATCTTTCAGTTTCACAAAACAATCCAGTCACACGAAAGCAGTATTTCCAACGGGAGTGCCACTGGCCTTGTGCAACAGACATCCACCTGCTGTCACAATTTTGGCCACCAACTCAGTCATGCCACTCAGTACTGCCCTACCCCCGAGCAGACTCTGGCAGGTAAAACCAGCCCACATGCCTCTGGTGCTGCTGGAGGCCGCATCGCCCTCAACGGAGAAACCCCACATCAGAGCAATAGGAACCTATCATCACCGAAGATTTCATAAGGATGTCTCACATGCCATGGCAAACAACCTGAAACCATCATCTGCACTTTCTGCGTTTTTCTAGAACCCCTCATCAGCAGGACTGCTACTACACCATCTTTCCTGTAGCCCCCATCTCTCAGAATGCCTGACTGTCCAGTTCCTCTCTCCTGCCTCCGAAATTTCATTCCAGACCTCAAGCTTCTCTCCCCACTGTCACGTAGAGAGGGGACTCAGTGCTGCCCCAGACGCTGCACCAAGTGTGCGCAGCCATGTTGTCACGTGTGCCCAGCAAACTGAGGGGCCTTCACGTTAACAGAACCCACCATTCTCGGACGCAGTTTAGCCACCACCTCCCGGTACCTGAACACACCTTAAAATCTCACCCTCAGTGTGCAATCGCCTGTATTCTGGTCTGGGGCCTTCTGCTGATGGAGTCGTCTGCACGTTGTTACACAGGAAGAACACCGCTATTGCAAGAGACATCTGTTGTTTTTTCTTGTCCCTTCTTCTGATAACCCCAGTCTTGCTATGAAAGACCACGTCTCCTCCACACTCAGTTCTTGAAACTTTGAGTAAGCATATGATCCAAAACAATACGGTTTCTGTCCTTTTACTAACAAAACCAATGCTGTAAAAAACAATCTTATGCACATACATCCATAAGCATGCACGTGTATCTATAAGATAAATCCACAAAAGTAGAATTGCTGGGCCAGAGGGTAGATGTCTTTGTGGTTTTGATGTTTGTGCCAAATCACCCTCCAAAGGAGCTGAACATTCCTACCAACTGCAGAGAGAATACCTGTTTCCACATGGACTGGCCCACTGGATGTATTACCAAACTTCTGTTGCACGCTTGCCAGTCGGAGACGTGGGAAGCAGTGTCTCAGGGTCATCACTGCCTTCGGGAGCTGCCGGTCCATCCACGTTGCCCCTCGTTGGCGCTGAGTTGGTGGGCTCTTTCGTCTCCACTTCTAGTTCTTTATGTAATTTGCAGGTAACTTATGTGATATTAACTCACATGTATTTCCCCAAATTGTTGTTTGTCTTTTAATTTTGCAATAATTTTACTTTCTATGAACAAGTTATTAATTTATTTTTTTAGAACTGAATGGGTCCATCTTTTATGGTTCCTGGATTTTGAGTCATACTTAGTAAGGATACCCCTATGCAAACGTTCAAAGGGATTTACCTATGCTCTCTTCAAGTACTTTTTTTTTTTAAGAAAAAAAACAAGTATATCTTTGATCTAGTCGGAGTTCATTTTGGTGTCCAGTGTGAGGTATCAGTCAAGCTCTTGGTAGTGGCATTTTGTTTGGACAACGAGCAGGAGCTGGCGGCAGCAGCCGTGGTGGCGCAGACGCAAAGCAGGAAAGGGCGGGCGGGGTGAGCAGGTGGACCGGCTGACCAGAGCCAGCCAGCAACAACGCACTCACCTAGCCGTCTACTGCTCACACAGCTAGCCAGCCGCCAAACAAGTGACCCTAAGCCACTCCATCACCAGCTCAGGGTCGCTGGCCCCTGCCCGCACCCTGAAGGTTTGGTGGCAGCCTCGGGAGGAGCACTAGCGTCTTTTTCCCTCAGTGCTCCATTCTCCAGATTGGGAGGTGGCTGCACAGTCAACACCAAAAAGCTGTGCTAAAGAGCACCACCAAGGTGTCTCTAAATGAGTGCTTCACTAATACGCTGAAGAGCAAGCTTCCGGTGCCAGTGAGTATTCGGGCTTCAGTGCAGCAACGGCAGCAGCTAGCCAGCGCCAGAAACAGAAGGCTCGCCCAGCAGGTGAAGAACAGACCGTCTGTCCAGGCAGCATTAAAACTTAAGCAGAGCTTAAAGCAGCACCTGGGTAAGATAATATCCAGGCACAGTTCGGCTGGCCCACAGGGGCTCTGCGAGGGGAGCAATCGGGGGGGTGAGGCCTGCCTATAACCCAGAGAGGCTTGCCCGAGGGTTATAGGGCCATACGTGAGGGACAAGCCATAAGAACTGTACTTATGGGTGGGACGTTGCTCTAGGGTCAAAACCTGCTCCAAGGTGGATGAGCCGTAGCCCCCTGAACAGGCTTAGAAAGAGGCGGTGTTCAAGGCTGTGGAGGTCCTGGTTGAGGAAGCCTAGGTTGTGGAGCTGTGGGTCGTGGCTGAATTGATGGTAGAGGTCAGATATGATAGGTCGAGGACGGGGGATCTTTGGAGGGAGAGGCTGAGGCCATGGACAAAGGAGAGGTGCCCTTGCTCACCCTGTACTGACCAGGAGCAGCTGGACAACCGATTTGGATGTGTACACATCAAAAACAAAAGGATACCTGGATGCCAAGCTGTGTGTCCACGTAGCACAGACAGATCTCGAAACCCGTGATTGAAGCCTGCCTGCCCTCGAACAGGAGACTCTTGTCAAAGGCATCGCACCTGCAAATGACCTCGAGCAAACAGATGAGAAGACGCCCACCTGATTGTGGCTGGGAGGGTCAATCTCAATAGGCCATGGGTTTATTTGCCACCAGTCTGTGCATTTAGTGCGTTCCTTTTACTTTTTTGATATTGTATTGTATGAAACCCTTTTTTCCCCTCTGACTTGGGTTTTGTTTTGTTTTGTTGTTTTGAGTTTTATTTCCCCTCTCCCAGACTTTTCTTTGAACATGAATATGTCAGCCGTCCTTCCACCTCTGCCTCCCTCACCTGTCATGTATGCTCTCACATTCTAACGTACCCTCTGTTCGTCTCTGGATCTCCTGAAAGAGTCCCAGAATCCATCAGTGTTCCTCCCTAATTCCTAGGTTTCTGAGACACAGTTCTGTTCTACATCACTTTAATAGCCTCTCAGAAATGTTTCAAAGATCTGGAGCTCAAAAAAATGCATTCTGCCATGTTGGTATTTTAACGTAGTAAATTAGAAACATCGACCTAGCTACATGGTCACCTGACAAGGTTATATACTTGGTAGCTGCTCTGATCTGATTAAAGTTGCTACCATGTGCGCTGACACCACATAACCTGTGCTGTGGGTGTGTGCATACGTTCTAACCTGGGATAAAGTTTGTAAACTTTCCTCTTGGCTTGGCATCCTGTCCAAGGGGGTACTGCTGGGTTGGCATATACCTGTAACAGAGAGGGAAAAGCCATTTGGTTAAGCAGTTGCTTCGGAAAGGCTGGGAGAACCATGGCAGATACCTGCTGGCGAGGGAGTCAGAAGATACCCATGCCAAAGGTAATTCTTGTATTCATCCCAAACCAACCTTGGGCATTGGCTTTGTTTGACCTCTTATTTCCCTTGAAAGTTTCTAACTTTTACCGTGTTCTGTCAACTGTTCCAATTTCAGTGGAATCTTGTATTTCCGGTTTATTATAACCAGAGATTGTTCTCTCAAATCCAATAAGTAAATATAAATCCAAGCCATTGTTTGAGGTAGGAAGGGCCAAACCCAAACCAGGCACAGTCCAAGGCACCTTAGTTCCCAGGAAGAGGCCAGGCCCGTGGCAAGGACCTCATGCATGGAACAAAAGAAGCACCCAGAACTGGCCGAGTTTAGACTCAGGGCAGCTGAAGTCGCGCCATGTCACGGTGCGGTGATGGCAAGAAGAGGAACCTGACAGCAAGCCCAGGGTTCCAGCCAGCAGAGGGGCAAGGAGACCAGAAGGGCCTGCAAAGCTGCGTCCGTACTCCAAACAAAGGCCTGATCTCTGGGAAACGCTGTGGGCTCCAGGCCTCTGAGGACTCAAGGTCATCATTCCCTGAGCCCTAGTAATCTGACACAGAGTGACAGGTGGGAGGGAGTCCTTGTCCTCAAGTTCTCACTCTTGAGGGAGAGTCACAGGATAAAGGTCAAGAAACACTGAACAATAAATTCTGAGGGCAGGAGGGCTTCATGTGGGAGGTGATGGCATTTGAGCTGAGCTTTAAGGAATTAGTGAGCTATTAACAGATGGAGATAATTTTTATTGCAATGACATTAATTATGTAGATCATCTTTATGCTGTTGACTTTTCTTTCGAGAATAAGTCTGCCATTCCAGGAGTTCAGTCTTCTTTTGCATCATTCAGCCGCATTTTGAAATTTCCTTCATATAGATTTTATGCATTTCTTATTAAGTCTATTCTTAGGTTGTTTATCTTTTGTTTTTACTGCAAATGGGGTCTCCACTTCCATTATACCTTCTAAGTAGTTGTTGGTATAAATAAGGAAGCTATTGATTTCCTTATTTTAATTTTGGACCCAGACAACTAGCTGAATGTTTGTATTATTTGTTTTTCAACACATTCACTTGGATTTTCCAGATATAAAACTGTTTTATCTGCAAATCATGTTAATTTTACCTCCCTTTTCCAATTTTCCAAAGGTGACTGAAAATCAGGGAGGGCATTCCTCCTGATTTCTAGCCTTGTGTGTTCACCGAGGAGGGAGAGGAGAGGAATTTGCATCCACTGTAGGGCCTCATGGCCTGGACCAATGACCCTTCCTTTGCTGCCACCCCTTCCTTTACAAACAGAGCACAGAAGGCCCCTCCTGCGTGGGGCATACACTCCACAGCCCCCCCGGATGCCTGAAACCGCAGGCAGCTTCAGCACACGTGCTATGAACCCCATCTATACTATGTTTTTTCCATATATACTCTCCCATTATAGAGTTTAACCTGTAAGTTGGGCGATTTCACAGACAGAACATTTCTTCTTATTGTAGATCTTAGTAACCTCAGCATGCAACATTTTTCTTTCTTTATGAAGTCGAAAATATCTGAATTGCCAGCCTCACTGCACTTGCGCTTGGGACCATCAGTAAGTAAAATGAGGGTAACTGGAACACAAGTGCTGTGATACCCTGACAGCTGGCCACTAACCGACTGCTGGGTGTGGAACGCCTACAGTGTGGGCACACTGCACAAAGGGACGGCTCACAACCTGGGCAGGGCTCAGCAGGACAGTGGGAGAGTTCAACACATTGCTCAGAACAGCGAGCAATTTAAAATTAAAAAAAAAAATTTTCATGTATTGAGTTTAGAAATAGAAACATCCTTTTGTTGTTCCACTTAATCATGCATTCATTGGTTGCTTCTTTTATGTGCCCTAACCAGGGATCAAACCGACAACCTTGACATATTGGGACAATGCTCCAGCCAAATGAGCTAGCAAACCAGGGCAATAAAACTTATGAATTATTTATTTCTGAAATTTTTCACTTAATATTTTCAGACCCTGTTCAAATGTGGGTAACTGGAAACTTGGAAAGCAAAACCGTGGATAAGAGGGGACTGACTACTGTAGATCCCCATCGCTCTTCAAGCCTGCAATTAAATGCCACTCCCTCTAGGAAGCTCTCCTCAACTTCCCGGCCCAAGGCTGTTTGCCTGTACTTCCCCACCACAGAGGTCAGCCAGCCCATTGGACTGCATGGTGGGGGAATGGGGTTAGTCCGGGCCTCCCCAAGCCTGGAGCTCTAACAGGGGAAGGAGCTATGCTCATTCGGAGGAGCGCTTGTTTTCAGCCTGCCCAACAGCTGTTTCCCCCTTGATTCCATTCTGAGATTTTCTCCTTTCATTAAGTATAGTAAGTAGAAATTAAAATCAAAGGTTTTCTTTTTTAGCCAGGTGGAGAGGCGTATGACCAAAGCTAGACCAGATGGACCCACCACCAGGAATTTGCATACATTTTATTTTATTTTATTTTATTTTATTTTATTTTATTTTACTTTATTGATTACAGAGAGGGGAAGGGTAGATGAGAGAGAGAAAAACATTGATGTGTGAGAGAAACATCGATCGGTTGCCTCTTGCACACATCCCAGTTGGGGACTGAAACTGCAGCCCAGGCATGTGACCTGATCTGGAATCAAACCCATGACCTCTTGGTTTGCAGAACAATGTCCAACCAACTGAGCCACGCCGGCCAGGGCCAGGAATTTGAATATGGAGACAAGAGGATTAAAATCATTAGACTATGTTCCAAATGCATAAATGCAACCCTGTGTGGCAAGTCCCCCTCCCTAGCCTCTAGAACTGCCTGCCTTCAAGACTCCTGTTAACTCCATGAGTAGCCATTTCCTTCCAAGGAATTCACTCTTGCTTCATTTGGCCACAGTTGACCTCAGGGTGGCTATGTTGCTGTAACAAACAACTTAAAATCTTAGCAGCTTAACACAGTAGAAGTGTATTTCTTATTCATGTCACAGTCACAGGGGGTCGGCAGGGAGCTCTGTTCCACAAAGTCACTCAGGTTCCCAGCCTTTTTCATCTTGTGACACACCCTCCCTATAGGTCTCTGCAGTCGTCAGGTCTCTCCCTCCAGTGGCAAAGAGGTAAAAGACAGAGAAAGAAGCATTCTGCAGGAGGCATTTTGGGAGAAAGGCCTGGAATTGTCATATGTCACTTCTACCAAATCCCATAGACCAGAACTTAGCCGTATGGCCCCACCCAGCTGCAAGGGAGACTAAGAAATATAGTCTCGCTGTGTGCCAAAGTGAAAACTAAACAGGGTTGGCCCTTATTGCTTGCCACCAACCAAAATCTATCTTGACCAACACACTCACCACTGTCTCGTCAGCCCCTAGCCCCAGGCCCGACACAGGGTGTCTCCAAATAACCCACACAAGGCTCAGAATAGTTAAGTAACTTGCTGAAAGTCATCCAGCTAGCAAGTGGCAGAGACGATATTCAAAGCCAGTGCTCCTTCCATTGTCCCATGCTGCCACCCAGAATTCCATCTGTGTGCTCAGCCCTGAGCTGTGTGGAAAAATGAATCAATAAGAGCCAGGCCCTCCCTGGAGTTCACATCAAAGGAAAAAAGCTAAAGAGCAGACCAGGTTTGCCAAGACTCAAAGGGCAGTTCGGGACAACAACAAATGAGGTGGCACATACCCGTGCCAGCTGCACTGTGCAGACAAACACAGAGAGCGAAGAGATGCACTTTGGTCTGGACCCAATGGTCTGGGGAATCCTCGGGGACCAGGGAGAGCTCAAATGTCCAGGGAAGCTCTGTGTACACAAGTTCTCCCAGGGACACTTTGGATTCAGGCTCTGGTCAATCAGTGTATTGCGCTGGATCAGACAACAGGCCATTTGGGCCTCGGGTCTCAGTCTAGTCGCCTACTATTTGTTGTAGACTAAACTTCTTGGGACTGTTTTCATTTGTGTGATGAAAAAGCAATTCAAATTGGCTTTTTAAAAAACAAGGATGTGTTCTGATTCACATATATTAAAAGCCTAGGTGTAGGAGGTCAGGCATAGCATGATCCAGGGGCTCCTACCATATCCGTGGGACTTGGCCTGTCTGTCTTAGTTTTTGCTTTGCTCTTAGCCAAGCTCCCCGCTAGTGGTGGACCCTGGCTTTTGCAGACTATCATTCTCTCTAGAATAACTCTAAAGGGGGGAAAAAGGTTTTCTTTATAAATTATCTGGAAATAGTGCTAGGATTTATTCTACAACCAGAATGGCTTAATCAGTTTTGAGCTGAATGGAATCTAATTTGAAGATCTGGATGGTGTATGTGTTCCACACACCACTCATATTTGTACTCTGTAACTGTACCCTGCCTCTTCCCCCACCACTTCCAGGCTGAGGTGATGTCAGGTGA
The DNA here is from genome assembly GCA_004024845.1 of Tonatia bakeri. Classification (NCBI taxonomy): domain Eukaryota; kingdom Metazoa; phylum Chordata; class Mammalia; order Chiroptera; family Phyllostomidae; genus Tonatia; species Tonatia bakeri. The sequence goes on from PVIA01003788.1 coordinate 82,531, forward strand.
AGGAGGATGCAGAAGGGAGGGACTTCTCAAAAAAAGGGAGACCTCAGGCTGGCACCTCCCCTTAGAGCAGTCAGGAACCTGCCCAATGTATCATGACACATCGTATTGAAGACCTTTGCGACTTCCAGCCAAGATGGAGGCATAGGTAGATATACTTTGCTTCCTTGTACAAGCAAAATAAGGGGAACAACAAATTTAAAAACAAAAAAACAACCAGAACTGCAAGAAAATTAAACTGTATGGACGTCCAACAACCAAGGAGATGAATAAGAAACATTCATGCAAACTGGTAGGAGAAGCAGAGAGGGGTGGCCAGGGTGAAGAGGACCCATAGCAAGGTGGTAGATGGGGCAGGTGAGGCAGTAGCTGGCAGACCTGGCAATCCCACATTTGCATTCGGAGAAGCCAGAAGAAACAACTGGGGAGAGAGACAGACCCCACAACCCAGTGTTCCAGCACGGGAAACTAAAGCCCCAAAACCTCTGGCTGTAAAAGTCTGTGGGGATTGCAGTGACAAGAGGAACTCCCAGCCTCACCGGAGAGTTTTCTGGAGAGGCCCACAGGGTCCTAGAATGTACACAAACGCACCCACTCAAGAATCAGCACGGGGGGGGGGCGGGCAATTTGCTTGTGGGTAGCTGGAGAAGTGACTGTAAGCGGAGCAAGAGCTGAGGAAGCAGCACTGTTCCCGCGCTGACCCCTCTCCCAGATGCAGTACCACAAAGCAGCAAAGGGGGTTGCTCCACCCCAGCAAATACCTAAGGCTCCATGCCTTACAATGTAACAGGTACACTGAGACCAAAAAAAAAAAAAAAAAAAAAAAAAAAAAAAAAAAAAAAAAAAAAAAAAAAAAAAAACATGGCCCAACTGAAACAACAGATCAAAACCTCAGAAAAAGAACTAAGCAGTAAGGAGGTAACCAACCTATCAGATGCAGAGTTCAAAACACTGGTGATCAGCATTCTCACAGAAATGATTGAGTACAGGTGCAAAATAGGGGAAGAAATGAAGACTATGCAAAGTGAAATAAAGAAAAATGTACAGGGAACCAACAGTGAAGAGAAGGAAACCAGGACTCAAATCAACAATTTCAAACAAAAGGAAGAAATAAACATTCACTCAAAACAGAAAGAAGAAACAAGAATTCAAAAAAAAAAAAAAATGAGGAGAGGCTTAGGAACCTCTGGGACAATTTTAAATGTTCCAACATCCGAATCATAGAGATGCCAGAAGGAAAAGAGGAAGAGCAAGAATTGAAAACTTAATTGAAAAAATAATGAAGGAGAACTTCCCCAATCTGGCAAAGGAAATAGACTTCCAGGAAGTCCAGGAAGCTCAGATAGTCCCAAAGAAGTTGGAACCAAGGAAGCACACACAAAGGCACATCATAATTACATTAGCCAAGATTAAAGATAAAGACAGAATCTTAAAACCAGTAAGAGAAAGGAGACAATTACCTAGAAAGGAGTTCCCATAAGACTAACAGCTGATTTCTCAACAGAAACCTTACAGGCAAGAAGGGGCTGGAAAGAAGTATTCCAAGTCATGAAAGGCAAGGACCTACATCCAAGATTGCTCTATGCAGCAAAGCTTTCATTTAGAATAGAAGGGCAGATAGAGTGCTTCCCAGATAAGGTCAAGTTTAAAGGAGTTCATCCTTGCCAAGCCCTTGTTATATGAAATGTTAAAGGGACTTACCTAAGAAAAAGATCAAAACTATGAACAGTAAAATGACAACGAACTCACAACTATCAACAACTAAACAAACAAACAAACAAAAAACCTAAGCATACAACTAGAACAGAAACAGTTTCACAGAAGTAAAGATCACATGGAGGGTTATGAGCGGACAAGGGGAGAGGGGAGAATGGGAGAAAAGGTACAGGGAATAAGAAGTATAAATGGTATGTAGAAAATAAACAAGGGGAGGTTAAGAATAATATAGGAAATGGAGAAGCCAAAGAACTTACATGTATGACCCATGGACATACACTAAGGTGGGGGAATGCTGGTGTGAGGGGGGAGCGGGATAGAGGGGGGAAAAATGGGACAACTGTAACAGCATAATCAATAAAATATACTTAAAAATAAAAAGAATAAAATAAAACAAAATTTTAAAAAAGAAGACCTCTGATAGATAGGTCTGAACTTCTCTCAAACACTCAGTGAATGGATGCCTGTGCTGCACAGAAAGGGAGCCAAAAAATATGGTAGGTCCCAAGGTCAACAATAGTTGGTAGACTATCTCCACCCTCCAGCCTGCTTGAGGACCAAGATTTTCTGCTGAGCACCCTTGAGCAGCATTACCTCATTCATGTGACTCACTTTAAAAACTGAAGTCTGTCCCTGGCTGGTGTGACTCAGTGGATTGAGTTCTGGCCTGTGAACCAAAGGGTCACCAGTTTGATTCTCAGTCTGGGCACATGCTTGGGTTGCAGGGCAGGTCCCCAGAAGGGGGTGCTCAAGAGGCAACCACACATTGATGTTTCTCTCCCTCTCTTTCTCTCTCCCTTCCCCTCTCTCTAAAGATAAATAAATAAAATCTTTTTTTTTTTAAGGAAAAAACACACAAAAATACATTTAAAAAATAAAAAATAAAATCTGGCATGGGAACCACCAGGACAGAACTGTGGCTGGGCCTGGGCTGAGCAGGATGGAGGTGGTTAGGAAATGCCTCACATACACATGATCCAGAATTCAAGACAGTCTTTGGGCACAGTTTGTGTTAATAAAGAGAAACTCACTTCTGCTAATCTAAATAGTTTGTTTGTTTAGGAATGCTTTCAGAAGCAAGTAACTAAGACTTAAAAAATGAGAATTCATTTTTCTTGCTTAATAGCAACTACATGATGCTGTGTAGATGCAGCTGCTTGATGGTGCCATGGCATCTCTAGGAGTCTCTTAGCATTGCCTCCATGGTGGCAAAACAGCTGCTGCAGCTCCAGGCATTGAGTTCACATTCTAAGTAGAAAGTGGAGAGAAAAAAGATGATGCCAGCTGCACCTCGCTCCTTTTTAAGATAAAAGGAAGTCTTCCTGTAAACCGTGAGTAGATTTCTGCTCCCATCTTATTGACCAGAGCTGAGAAATACAGCTTCCCTAAGATGCAAGAGAGGGTATGAAAGAAAATATGTAGCTTTTCTAGACTAGGTAGTGACAGAAGCAAGAGAGAAATAGGTAAGGAATGCCAAATAATGTCAACCACAGGAAAGTTTATTATAAATACAGCAGGATAACATTTTTCAGACATTAGCTTATTTCAATTTTCTGGTATTTTCTTTGTTATTCCCTGCTGTCAAGCCAAAACCTGTGCTCATCATCTCAAGAGAGGAACGTGAGAGGGTGGAAAGCAGAAAAAAGCCATGAGTCTGACTTTTGTGTCCCAGTAGCTTACGTCCTGAGTGGAGAAATAGAAAGAGCAAAAATAGGGCTTGTCCCCTTCAGATAGTAATATTCTCCTGAGGTACAGGCTGAGAGAGAGAAGCAGAGGAAAGATAATGAAAAATGAAAGACTTTGGGGAGTCTCTAAAGGCAAGGCCCTGAACCCCTACTTCTTGTCAGGGGATGTTATAGCAAGACTAGAGAGAGGTTTGAGGAGCCCAGGAGCAGCTGGAAAGACTCCTTCGCAGACTGCCTGGTCCCCAGCAGTCACAGGAGCAACGAATCGATCCCTGAGCCTTGAGGACGGTCCAGAAGAGGCCCAAGAGCTGCACAGACGCAAACAAGGCAGCCAAAGGTCGGGGCAGGTGGCTGGGTGCTGATGTCCTGGCACTCCTACATGGACAGAGAACTTCAGGGCAGACATCGCCCACCATAGCTGGGCACTTCAAAAGCGATCCAGGAATTAGACACGCACACAGTGTATGTGTGTGTGTGGGGGGTGCCATCTGCTTTGCAATAGAAATTATGCTGAGTTATGAAAAGTGTAAAGATAGTTATTCCTGCACCTTCCGTGTGTGGACTGAGGTTGGTATCTGTGGCAGAGATGGCTGGTTGCCTTGTCCAGCATCTATTCTCCCCTTGCTCTTTAGGAACAAACCCTTGCTTTTCCCTAAGCACATTGCCCAGACTCCCTTGAGCCAGCGAGATGTGATCATGTGACTAAGCAGTAGCCAATAAGATGTCAGCCAAACTGCTCTGTGGGACTTGCAGAAACTTTTCTTAAAAGGGAAGAACCCATGTTTGTCCCCTCTTCTTTGCTGCTGCCCGGAACCAGACAGCTCCAGCAGCCTTCTTGGTCCAAGAGGTGACCTTGAAAATAGAAGGTGGAGAGAAAGCAGAGCCTCAGTCTCCATGACGTGGCCGTATCAGCTTGGGTGGCCTGACTCCAGACTTATTTGACATGAAAGGGAAATGTACCACTTGGGGTGCCTTTATCAGTCTCCTCGGGGTGCCGTCACAGTGTGCCACAGGTCAGGTGGCTTAAACAACAAAATGTATTTTCTCACCATGCTAGAGGCTAGAAGCCTGAGAACAAGGCGTCGACAGGCCTCTCTCGTTGGACTACAAATGGTTGTCTTCTCCCTGTCTTCGCGTGGTCTTCCCTCTGTATGACTGTGTCCTGATCTCCTCTTCTTATAAGGACGCCAGTCTTATTGGACTAAGCTCGCCCTCACGACTCATCTCACCTGAACTGACATTCGAAGGCTCCATCTCTGGTCTGGCAGAGGGAGCGACACCGAGAAGTGGGATACCCGGGGTCCCGTGTGAATTCCCACCCACCTTCTGTGGAGATCTGAGCATAGGGGAGTGTGCTGTGCCTTCGAGGTGCTAGCTCTGGACAAGGTTGATTTTAGGCAGGAAGCTCTTTCCCATGTCCTCCTCCATGCCAATCACTGTGGCTCATGCTTCCTTGAAATGTCAGGTGGCCAGACTGAGAGTCTCTGAGGATGCTCCCTCAGGTCTTGTCCACAGTGAGGCTGCTTAGTTCCCACAGGCTTCAGGCTTGACTTTTCTCTGTCGTCGAAGATAATAAAAGGTCATTAAAAAAAAAGTCACCGTGTCCAAGTACAATGGATTCTGAGGGGATGACTTGGGGGAGGTGACACCACGTCATGACATACGCTTGCTAAGCAGGAGCCAGGACTACCTTGCAGAGCGTCACTGGATAAACACCCCCCTGCCCTTTTTGAACCTCAGTTTTACCTTTCATGAAGCAAGGGGCTTAACATGCTGGTAGCTGCTGTTGTGCATTTTGCTTCTCAAAGCTCCCTCTGGGGCTGCTTTTCACCTAAATTTAGGGCCAATCTATACCCATTATGGGCATGGTGGAGCTGGAGAAGGGTGTGGGTGGATTTACAAACCGCTGGCTGTGGGACTGCTGGAAATAGCCCAAGAGGCCATCAATAGGAGACTGATTAAATAAACCACGGTGAATGCATAAAATGGAATATTCCTCCTCTCCTGAGCCGCCCGAGGCTGGCTCAGGTCTCCACTGACCACGACTGTCCTCCCAGGATGCACTTGGAGGAGGTGTAAATAAGAGCGGTGGATGAGGTATGTTCCCCAGGCCAGCATCCTCACCCAGCCCACCCTGGGCCTCCGAGAAGGGGAGACGGTCACACTGGACAGACAAGTCAGTGCTAGGTGTGTTTTTCATGGCTAGCTCAAGAACCCTCATTTGACTGCTGGAGAAACTGAGGCAAATCACTACACTTAAACCTGGGCCTTGAACTTTACCCCTCCCACCTCCTTGAGAACTCTCTACTATATTTTCTTTCAGCTGGAATCCACCCCATTAACTTTTTAGAGAGTAGTTCACCAGTTAAAAAAACTAAAAACAAAAATAAATTCACATTTGTCATTCCTGTTCCCCATTCTCCCCGTGCGCTAACCTCTTTGTGGTAACCACTTTTTACTTCTTCCCCAGGGTTTTTAATGCAAATGCAAATACATTTTCATGTTTTCCATTTCCCCATGTCCTACACAAAAGATGGCACATTGAATATATAATTCTTCCTCCTGTTTTTTTCCCCATTAACAGTATACCCTAGCAATGTTTCTATTATAGTAACTAGAAACTTTCTTCATTTTTTATAGCAGCACAATATTCCATTTTATGTGTTCACTGTGGTTTATTTAATCAGTCTCCTGTTGATGGCCTCTTGGGCTATGTCCAGTCTTGTGAGAAAAAGCCAACAGCAGCCACAACCAACACACATGCACGCACACACTCATTTTTACTCATGCCAAACACTTCTGCAGCATGAATTCCGAGAAGTGAGCAAAAAAATAAACGCATTTTTAATTTTGATAGAGAATGACAAATTGTCACTCACAAGAATTGTAGAGATTTACATAACCCATCTGAAGTGTACACAAGGCCTATGTCTCTTTTGCCTCACAAGGATGAAAAGAAAAATGACGAACTAGGGAAAACTATTTATAACTCATATCGTAAAAGAAGGACTTTTCTGCCTGGTACATAGAATTCATAAAATGAATGAGAAAAAGCCCTGGCTGGTGTGGCTCAATAGACTGAGTGCCGGCCTGTGAACCAAAGGGTTGTTGCTTCAATTCCCAGTCAGGGCGCACGCCTGGGCTGCAGGTCAGGTCCGCAGTAGGGCGGGTGTGAGAGCAACCACACATCGATGTTTCTCTCCCACTCTTTCTCCCTCCTCCCACTTTCTCTAAAAATAAATAAATAAAATCTTTTTTTTTTTTTTAAAGAGCAGTATAGGCAATGAAGAAGCCAAAGAACTTACATGTACCACCCACGGACGTGAACTAAGGCGGGTATTGCTGGACAGAAGTTGGGGAACCGGGCAGAGAGGGGCAAAGGGGGAAAAATTGGGACAACTGTAATAGGATAATCAACAAAATATATTTAAACAAATAAAATAAAATATAAATAATATTACTTTAAAAATCAATAAGAAAAAGGCCAGTGAACGAATTGAAAAATGGGTTAAAAAATTAAAAAGATAAGTCTCTAAAGACAACTTTCTCCTGGACCTCTGAAAAAATGTCAAGTTCAGCCCTGGCTGGTGTGGCTCAGTGGATTGAGCGCAGGCTGCGAACCAGGCATTGCAGGTTCGATTCCCAGTCAGGGCACATGCCTAGGTTGCAGGCCATGGCCCCCAGCAACCGCACACTGATGTTTCTCTCTCTCTCTCCCTCCCTTCCCTCTCTAAAAATAAATAAATAAAATCTTTAAAAAAAATAAAGTCTATTAAAAAAATGTCAAGTTCACTCATAATAAGAGAAATGCACATCAAAACCATACTGAATGGCTATTTTTCACCTATCAAAGAACGGCAAAAAAAAATTCAAATGTTTGACATTGTGTCATTATTTCTACCACCTCAAAGTTCTCCCCTCCTAGAAAAATAACAGAGTAACTCTCCCTTGCCCTTTCCAGGTCCCACCTCGTGCCTCTTCTCTTCTCCGTGAACAAACTCGACTCCACTCGCACACCTACTCACAGCACTCTGCCGGGGGGTCCTCAGCCAGGGCGGTGCTGCCCCCCAGGGGATGGCAGGCAATGTCCGCAAACCACTTCCGTCATCACAGCCCAGGTTGGGGGTGTGCTGCTAGCATTGGGTGAGTAGAGGCCAGGGATGCTGCTAAACGTCCTTCAAGACACAGGACGGCCCCTCGGCACAGAGTTGTCCAGCCCAAAATGTCGAGAGTGCATTAAGGCTGCCTCTGACATCGATGGTAAGCCCAGTGGACTTTTCCTTCACCCATTTCGGCCCCTCATCAGCATTCAGCATCATCAACCCTTCTTGAAAAGCTGACTTCTGAGACATTGGCTTCCTTTTCTCTATTCCCTTCACTGGCTCATTCCCCTCTAGATGACAATTAAATGTGTAGGTTCCTCCAACTAGGGTCCTAGACCCTCTCTTTTCCTCTCACTGCACACTAACCCTAGACGACGTCACCCACCCCCTCGACTTTAATCGCCGTCTGCCCAAGCCTCACCTTGGAGCTCCAGTCCTGTACGTCCAGCTTCCAGCTCCACAATGCCACTCCGATGTTTCCAAGGCTCTGGGGACCTCCAGGCCGAGCTTGCCCCCATGACCCTCTGTACCGGCCCTGGCAGCATTCCCTACCCCAGGGACTGGCGAACCACCAGTCCAGACGTGCAGCCAGAGCTGGGAGTCATGCTCGTCCTGTCCCTGTTCCTCAGGCCTCACCATGGCCTGCAGTGTACTCTCAAAACCTCATTCCAGTCCTGGCTGGGTAGATCATTTGACTGGAAAGTCGTGTCGTACACCAAAACACTGTGGATTTGATTCCTGGTCAGGGCACGTAGCTAGGTTGCCATCAATCCCGAGTTGGGGCCATGTGGGTGGCAACTGATTGATGTTTCTCTCTCTCTCTCTCTCTCTCTCTCTCTCTCTCAAATCAATCAAACATTTCCTTGGGTGAGGATTTGAAAAAGAAATACCTTCCTAGCTCATGAACTTCTCTCTTTCCCACGGTCACCAGTCTGCTCCATGCCACCCTCACATTTATCCCGGACGACTACACCGTCTCCTGCACTGGCTCCCCCCACCACCTTGCCCCAAGCACCCAGAGGGAGCTTTTCAAACCACAAATCTGATCACGTCCCTGTCCTGCTGTCACTGGCCTCTGCTTGCTCTGAAGGTCAAATCAAAGTCCTTATGGTGCTGGCTGACAGGGTCAGGTCCCCACCAGCATTATTACACTGTGGCGGAGGGGCCCTGCCCCAGATGACCTTGTAGGGGTCTCTCCACCTGGGACATTCTGTCATTCAAGCTCCTTGTCATTTGTAGCCCCAGAACTACGTGGTGCCACTTGAGTGACACAGGACTGAAAGAACTCAGGGGCGAGCTGCACTGCTGCTGGGTGTGCCGGACAAAGGCTCGGGAAGTACAAAGACCCTCCGGGAATGAGACACGTTGGAAATCTTTCCCCACACACTTACTGGTTGTTTTTATTTCTTTATTTTGGAACTGCAAGTTCACAGTCTTTGCTCTTTGTCCTACTGGGTTTGTGGTCTTTTCTTTACGATTTGTAAGAGCTGATTTGCTGTTAAGGACACTATCCTTTACCCTCACACACTTTATCACACCTATCACACACTTTAAAAATAGTTGCCCTTGCCCTGGCTGGTGTAGCTCAGTGGATTGAGCGCGGGCTGCGAACCAGGTATCGCAGGTTCGATTCCCAGTCAGGGCACATGCCTAGGTTGCAGGCCATGTCCCCCAGCAACCACACATTGATGTTTCTATCTCTCTCTCTTTCTCCCTCCCTTCCCTTTCTAAAAATAAATAAATAAAATCTTTAAAAAAAATAGTTGGCCTTTATGGGGGGATTGGTTTGTTTGTGTTAGTTTTGCTGTATAGAAAATTTTTAATTTTGTATAAAGTTATGATTTCTGAGCTTCGTTTCTCAGCTGGGAAATGCTCTCCCTTTGAGATTTTAACTTTTTTATTCATATTTTCTTCTAATTCTTCTAATAGCTTCTTTAAACTTTGAAATCTTTCATCCATCTGTTGTTTCCTATGCTTTAACCAGTGAGTAACAATCCAGATTTATATTTTTCAAAGACTATCGAGTCACCCATCTTCTTCTCATGAATGTGAAATGCCCAGGTGCCAGGTATTAAGCTCAAACCTACCCCTCCTATCCCCACTTTGCAATGTGGAGAGTGGGGCTCTGAAAAACACCTTTCCGCTGGGTCGGTGCTGGTGGTCAAGTCTGCCCATTGGTGAAGCTAGAGGTAGACTTGGAGGCTGGAGGAGTAAGAAAGACACACATGCTCCTGGGATCCTGGGGCAATGGTGATGCTAAGGGGTGCCCTGAGGGGCGTAAGCCCTACCAAGAGTTCATCAGTCCCCAGCAGAGTCATCCAAATAAGCATACCCTTGATCTCCATCACTGACTCAAAGAAAACTCCTCTTCCTCTTGCAGTCAGGTTGCTGTCCCAAATGCACCTACAGAGAAATTCTGGAACTGACCTTACCTGGGTTCAGAAGAAGAGATCATGAGGCCCAAGGGGCTGCTCTCCCAGATCCAACACCTGCCTGGCTGACATCCACACATAGCTCACCCACCCATGAAATTTCTCTTTGCAAAGCTGCCCACCCAGGTGCATCGGCCCACCCCTCACGCTCCGGTTCTCCCTCCCCACCTTACACCACTAGAACGGAGGACCTAGGCCTGGAGGCAGAGGCCCCTGGTGCCAGGGAAAAATCCCACTGGGTTGGGAATCCAGCCCCCTTGCACCGAGGAAACCAGGTTTCTTCGGTGGTGGTGGTGCCACCGTAGTTGTTTGGGTGGTTGCATCACAAGACAGCATCCAGTGGCACTGTAGCTCTCTTATCCAATGCAAGGGCTGCTGGTCACAGGGCAAAGATCCAACTTCTTTTGTATGGGTCCCCACAGACAGACGTAGGGCCTGTGGGAGAAGGCATGGGAGCCCTTCCCATTGCCAGAAGCTGTCTGGGTAGGTAGTAAGTTTCCCATCCTTGATCCTTTGCCTGGAATGCCTTCCCTTCAAGTAACAGTGATCTCACCACTTACCTCCTTCAGGGATGCTTCACTTTATCAGTGAGGTCATTTTATTACTTCATCATATTTACTGTCTGGCTCCCACCACGAGAATATGAGCTCCACAAGGGCAGGAATTTTTACATTTTGTTCATTACTGAATCCTGGCACATAGTAGGTGCTCGATAGCTTTTGAACACATTCCACCTGACCACCTTCAGCACTATTATTTTTTATCTCCATTTTAGAGCTACAGAAACCAACACACACAAAGATGAAAAACCTGGCCTTAGCAGTGGCCTTGGGCTTCTAACCCCAGGCATCATGTGTCCAGGTCTGTGTCCTTAACTCTACGCAGTATTGCAGTGACATAATACTATTACATCATCGTCTGTAACCAGAGAAGCCTGGAAACAACCAAATTTTCCATCCTTCAGGGAGTAGTTAAATATATTACAATGCTAGGCATCCAGTAATCGCATATAAAAGTAATCTATAAAAAAATTAAGCACATCGGTATGTACTTGAGTGGAACAATCTCCAAGATGTTGTTGAGTAAAAAATAGCAAAATACAGAACAATGCAGTGCACGTTCTGTATCTGTAAGAAATTAACAGGTATTCAAACACACATGAGTTCAATGTGCAGAGAAAATGTTCTGAAGGGATTCATTAGAAGTTGTTGACCAGCCAAAATGAAGGTGTACATAGACACACTGTGCCTCCTCACACAACCAAAAGGAGGATAACAAATTTAAAAACAAACACAGAACTGCCAGAAAATCAAACTGTACCGAAGTCCAATAACCAAGGAGTTAAAGAAGAAACATTCATCCAGACTGGTGGGAGGGGTGGAGATGGGCAGCGGGGACAGAGAGGACTTGCAACACAGCAAGTTGGTGGCTGGTGGACCAGGCAGTCCCACATTTACATACAGATAAACTGGGAGGAACAACTGGGGAGCAAGACAGACTGAGCAACTTAGGGTTCCAGCACAAGGAAACAAAACCTCAAAACCTCTGACTGGAAAAACCTGTGGGAGTTGAGGTGGCGGGAGAAACTCCCAGCCTCACAGGACAGTTTGTTGGAGAGACCCACAGGGTCCTGGAACATACACAAACCCACCTATCTGGGAATCAGCACCAGAAGGGCTGAATTTGTTTGTGGGTAGTGGGGGAAGTGATCAAAAGCTGACGGAAAGCTAAGCGAGCAGCACTGTTCCCTCTTGGACCCCTCCCCCACATACAGCACCACAACGAAGTGATGTGGATTGCCTGGCCCCGGCGAGTACCTAGGACTCCACCCCTTAATATGTAACAGGCACACAGAGACCAAAACATATGGCCCAAATGAAAGAACAGATCAAAGCTCAAAAAATAGAACTAAGTGATGAAGAGATAGCCAAACTATCAGATGCACAGTTCAAAACACTGGTAATCAGGATGTTCACAGAAATGGTTGAGTTTGGTCGCAAAATAGAGGAAGAAGTGAAGGCTATGAAAAGTGAAATAAAGAAAGATATACAGGGAACCAACAGTGAAGGCAAGGAAAAAGGGACTCAAATCAACAATTTGGAGCAGAAGGAAGAAATAAACATTCAACCAGAACAGAATGAAGAAACAAGAATTCAAAAATATGAGGAGAGGCTTAGGAACCTCCAAGACAACTTTAAATGTTCTAACATCTGAGTCACAGTGGTGCCAGAAGGAGAAGAGGAAGAACAAGAAATGGGAAATTTATTTGAGAAAAATAATGAAGGAGAATTTCCCCAATCTGGCAAAGGAAATAGACTTGCAAGCCCAGGAAGCTCAGAGAGTTCCAAAGAAGTTGGGACCAAGGAGGAACACACCAAGGCACATCATAATTACATTAGCCAAGGTAAAAATGAAGGAGAGAATCCTAGAAGCAGCAAGAGATAAGGAGACAGTAACCTACAAAGGAGTTCCCATCAGACTGTCAGCTGATTTCTCCAAAGAGACCTTATAGGCAAGAAGGTGCTGAAAAGAAGTATTCCAAGTCGTGAAAGGCAAGGACCTACATCCAAGATTGTTCTATCCAGCAAAACTATCATTTAGAATGGGAGGACAGATACAGTGCTTCTCAGATAAGGTCAAGTTAAAGGAGTTCATCCTCACCAAGCCCTTGTTATATGAAATGTTAGAGGGACTTACCTAAGAAAAAGAAGATCAAAACTATGAACAGTAAAATGACAACAAACTCACAACTATCAACAACTAAACTTAAAAAATAACAAAAACAGCCCTGGCTGGTGTAGCTCAGCGGATTGAGCACAAGCCTGTGAACCAAAGCATCACTGGTTTGATTCCCAGTCAGGGCACATGCCTGGGTTGCAGGCCGTATCCCCAGTATGGGGTGTGCTAGAGGCAACCACACATTGATGTTTCACTCCCTCTCTTTCTCCCTCCCTCCCTTCCCCATCGCTCTAAATATAAATAAATAAAATCTTAAAAAAAAAAAAAAACTAAGCAAACAACCAGAACAGGAACAGGTTCACAGAAATAGAGATCATGTGGAAGGTTATCATTGGGCAGGGGGAGAGGGAGAATGGGGGAAAAGATACAGAGAATAAGAAACATAAATGGTAGGTGCAAAATAGACAGGGGGAGGTTAAGAATAATATGGAAAATGGAGAAGCCAAAGAACTTGTCTGTACCACCCATAGACATGAACTAAGATGGAGGAATGTTGGGGGAGGAGGTTGCAGGGCAGAGCAGAATAAAGGGGAGAAAAAATGAAACAATTGTAATAGCATAATCAATAAAATATATTTTAATAAAAGAAGCTATTTGACAAGGCAAAGGAGTTCATGGGGTTCTCTATTGGGAGGAAGCCTTTGAATTCTATTTTGTATTGTTAGGATTTTAAATCATGCACATAATTTACTTTTTAGCAACATAAATCTTCCATATAATTACAAAGTCCAAAAAGCTACAGGATTTATATAAAAAATAAGCAGCCCCCTATCCCACCCACTCTGTACTCCAGGTCTCTTTGGAAAGGCAGTGAATTGAGTCCTTTTAGCTGTCCCTGCTGTTTGCCATGGTCAAAGTTAGGATTTCTCAAACTTCAAGGAGCTGTGAATCACCTGGGTTCTTGTTAAAGCACAGGCCCTGATTCAGCAGGGCTGGGTGAGGTCCAAGACTCTGCATTTCTGATGAGCTCCTGATGCTGATTCTGCTGGTCCATGGATCGATCATTTGTTGAAAGGCAAGATTCTAAATAATATGCTAATACAGGTACTTCTTGATTTTTCTGTTTTTGGTCTTACTTTGTAATAGAAAAAAATGAAAATTTAGTTCTCTTATACCCTCGCCTCCCTCTCCCACACACATGCTCCCTGTTCTCATCCTCCCAATATAGTTATATACACTTTTTGATTAAAATAATTTTGAGCATTTACATTGTTGTGCCTTTGTATATGATATTCACAGCTCAGCCACATAGTACGCTGTGATACATTTCCTTTCTTGGGCAACTTTTTGTTTTCCCTGGAGTTGATAGTGACTTCATTTTTTTTTAAATTTTTTTTTAAGATTTTATTTATTTATTTTTAGAGAGGGAAGGGAGAGAGAGAAACATCAATGTGTGGTTGCTGGGGGACATGGCCTGCAACCTAGGCATGTGCCCTGACTGGGAACCGAACCTGCGATGCCTGGTTCGCAGCCTGCGCTCAATCCACTGAGCTACGCCAGCCAGGGCGATGACTTCATTTTTTTTTTCATTTCATCTTCAGTAATGCATTCTCAAACCCTCCCGACAAAACCAAAACTCTCCTGTTGGTAGATTTTCACAAATCATATAGTCTACATCTTGGAGCCTCCGTCCTTTTGGTCCAATATAGATTGGTTGCTCTGTATATTTCCTCAATTAAAAAGACAAAAAAATGGACTGGTACACAGTTTGTGGCAGGAAGCAGAGAGGAGGGTTCAGAGCCTCAACTATGAATTAGGCTTTCATAACTGCTCGCAGCATTCCATTCCCTTCTTCCTTTTAGTGGTACCCCACTGCTGCCCCAGTTTGATGCTCTTGGCTGTGCAGATAGAGACTGAATTTCCCAGTCTCCCTTGCTGCTGGAAAACAAATTACTTGGTGACAGAACAAGTGGAAGTGAAGAATGCCACTTGTGCCTCACTCCATCTTTCCTCCTTCTCAAGGACTGAAACGTGGATCCGGCACCTATAAGCCAGTTTCAACCAAGAAGACCACCTACCTCCTGACTGTTACCTGAAGAGAAATAAAATTCTACCTTGTGCTAAAGAATATTTGAACCAAATCTGGTTTGAGACATAACCTTTGCCACGTGTTCTAATTCACAAGCTCCTCCTGGTGTGACACTAGTATTCTTGACAAAATGCTGCAGAAACATTCTAATAAATTTTATTTCAAGTAAAATCTCTTGTAGGAAGCAAGCTTCCCATCGACTCAGCTGCCACTTATTCAGGGTGCTAATGATTCAGAATCAGACATTCTTTTTTCTTGTGTTTGGCCAAAGAATATCTAGCCATTCTCTATCCTATAAAAGGGAAAGTTCTCTTTGAACCAACATGATCATAGCCCTTTTCTCATGGAAATAAAACTTTGACATATTATCCTAATTAATTTGTCAGAAGACTTGCTTGAGCCACTGTAATGTGGGGCCTTTTTGTCACAGCAGTTTGGCTGCACCCTAATTAATAGAGCAAGAAGGGCCATCTCCCACCCACCCCGCTGGGCAGAGACTCCCCCACAGGGAGACCCATTCCCCTGTGGGTCTGCGTGGGCCTCACAGACACCGCTCAGCATGTGGCCTGGCCTAGATGTGCTGAATTTGAATTTGAAATGGGAACTTGTTTTGTCTTATTTGCTTTCCCCCTCAGACTATGAGTAAGTTAGATTCGATCCCAGTGATCGTTCTGGTCTTTAGTGAGGAACTTCGACAGACACCAGTCCTGCTCAGGTGTACCAAACAGGAAGGTGTTTTGTCCAAACATCCAAGAACCCTGGGGGAGAGCACCGGACCAAAAGACGGAGCAGGACCTTAACTGACCAGTGACTGCGTACCAGGCATCTTACACGCTCTACTCGTGCGGTTCTCCCGACAAGCCCACCACTGGGTATTTGGAATGAACCTCAGCAGCTTTGCCTGCCCACCCTCCATGGGGGTGAAGGGGAATAGAGAAATTAATAAAAACAAGGGAGGCTCCCTGTGTGGGCCAAGAGCAACAATGTGCCGTGAATTGAAAAGAAGCATTAATTCAAACTTCTGTGCACCTAAGTCCAAAATGGAAATTAAGGGAGTGGGGGAGAATGGAAATCAAATGTCAGAAGGCGTCTCAAGCCCCACTGTGAAGCCAGGCCTCGGAAGCTCCTTGTCTGGCCTGGGATGGCCTGCATCCTCTGGGGCCTGGGTAGGGAAAGTCAAGAGGCCAGGGCTGGGGCCCGGATAGACAGGATGGGTGAGGCTTGGCAGTCACTGTTCTGCATGTCCTGGTTCCTGGGTTCTGGAGGGCTAGGAGCCTAGCAGACAGCCCCTGTGGTTGGTCCAAGCATTTCCAGCCAACCAGGCATGGGCCCTGGGTCCATCGGGAAAGGCCTGGGTTCTTTGGGAAGCAGGCAGGGTCTCTCGAGGTCAAGACATCTCAGGCCTCTTCCTTTTTTGGAGGCTCATTATGTTCTGGAAGCATTAAGAAATCCTGAAAACAGCATTATGAGGACCACGGTGTATGTCCACCCCTGTCTAATTAACACTTTAACACATGCACGCAGTGTGATACAGTTGTTCTGTTCACAAGACAATTACAGGATCAGAAAGGAGGTGGGGTGGGGGTCTGTGATGGGATGCACTGTTGACACCCCAGGAATGCTCTCAGTCCTCAGTCCTGTCAGAGACATTGCCTGAACTGATAACCGAATGTGTATCTGCACGTAGAAATAACACCAGTTTATATCCAAGTCTCTCCAGGAATGTGAGGCCTGGGCCATTCTCCCAGTGCCTGTGCAGATCTGTGACCTAGGCCTGAGCCTGGAAGGGTGGACAGGTTGAAATGCCAGAGCCAAGAGCTGCAGGTGACTCCAGCCCCCCAAATCTGGTGGGCTACTTTTGCTGGCCCACAGCTGGCCCATTGGTCGGGTGAAGGGGCTGCTATGTCTCTTGGGAGAAGGAGCAGCAGGTGAATGGCTGAGATTTAAGGACTTAGATCCACCAAGCTGCTTGAGGCAGAGTTTGGAGCTGCCTGGTGACTCCTCTCCCTCCCCAGGCTTGAGCCTTCAGCCCCCACACCCAGCCCAACAGCCAGGCCTAGTCACCCGAACAGGAGACAGACAGAGATTCACAGCCACTACGAATTAAAACTTATTGATTTTCCCCATTAGCTAAAGAACACCATCAGAGTGCATTAAAACCAGGCAAAGCACCAGCATTGTGAATAATTAACATCCGCAAATGACAACCCCTGGACCTCGGGGAGGGGAAGGGGTGACCGGAGGCCTGGGGCACACTGACCCCTCCGACTCCCATCCCGGGGGAACACGGCCTGGCCTCCCCTCCCCTCCTCCCCTAATCTCCACTCTTCTTATTATCCCCTGTCCTTCTCCTCAGAGGAATACCAAGGCTCTGAGGCCCAGGATCCCGGCTGCCCCAGAGCAGAGAACACAGAGCACCCAGACCAGAGTCAGGCTCTGCCGTGTCCCTGCCACCTCAGGGGCACCCGCCCTTTCCAGACTCAGAAGGTTTGGATCAGCCGGTCTGTAGCTAAGTCTCTAAATCTATGATTCTAGAGAAGGAAAGTTGACTGACCCAAAGCACACAGTAGGTCTGTAGCAGAAACCACACTGGAACCTGGGACCCTGTGTCATTCCCCCAGCCCAGCCTATGGGGTGCCTTTGTGCTAGTCAGAAAAAGTCACCCCCTTTGCATAGACTAATTCAGATAAGGAGCCCCTCTGGGTGGACCCCCTCTCCAAGCTGTCACAGCTCTGGAGGTGCAATGCAAGGCTCGGCAGAGCAGGGGTAGGGTGGATATTAGCCCCCACTCACCATCTGAGCAATGCACTCAGCCTCAACAACTGAGCTGACCCCCCATCTCTCCAGCCCCTCAGCGGCGGACCCCTGTTCCCACTTCCACCCTCCTCCCACCCATCCTTCCTCCTCAGAGCCCTGGGACGACCAACGCTGGAATGAATACCTTCGACACCTCTGGCCACATCACCTCCACCCTCTCCCTGCCTTGCAGAGGACCACCACCTGCTCAAGTCTCTGGGCCTTTGCACATACTGTGTTCCTTCTGCCCCCTGGAAAACTCTACATACCCAGCTTGAAGACTTTCTCCTCCACTCCTCCTCTCTTCCTTGAACATGCCAGCTAAGTCTTGCCTCTGGGCCTTTGCTCCTGCTGATTCCTCTTCCTAGACCATTCTCCCTCCAGACCGGGGCCCGTCCTCCTCCTGCAGGACACAGGTCCAATGTCACCTCTTCCAAAGCTTTTCCCTGAACACCTATAGGTCCACCTCCCCATCATCAGCCTCTCTAGCGTCTGTTTCATTTTTTTCATAGCACTTTTCACACTCTGAATTTATTTCCCCCTTGTTTATTGATGCCTCCAGGCCACTAGGAATAACTGTGCACATTGTAAATTACAGAGAAAGTACGTGGGGCTGACACCCAGCCTGCAATCCACACTACAGGAGTGGGGGGCAGGGAGCACCAGCTGGGAGGGAGCACCTGTTCCTAATTCACACTGGGACACCAGGCAGATGGCTGTGCCCCAGTGGCCTCTCACCATGACAATACCAAGTTCACCAAGGCAGGAATAGTGTCTGCTCTCTTCATTGCTGGGTGCACATAGCAGGTGCTCAATAAACTTTTTCAAGCAAACAAATCCTACTCGGAGCCCCTGTACCCACCCTCTTCCACACTCCTCAGTAGAATAGGTGGCTGTGGTGCATTCTCTGGGCCCCACAGGAGCTGTGTGCAGTACCTCTGGGCAGGTTCCACAGTAAGCCAGCAACAGAACTGGACCCAGAGTCAGTGATGCTGATTGTCAAGGAACACGGGGCCGGGAGGGGCTGTGAGCTGACAGTGGGTAGATGTGTGTATGGAGGAGTCCTGGGGATGCTCTCTGCAGCTCAGAACCCTGCCCATCCCAGAGCTGCTGCCTTGAGCCGCCAGTCTCGCCCGGCTCCCTGGAGTGTGCACGGAAGGTTCAGGTGGCCAGGGCACTCTGACCAAGATACAGATGCAGGAGGTACCATCTGAGGGTCCTTCAGAGGCAGGCCAGGCTCAGTCTGGGCCAGAACTGCTCTCCCTGCTCACCCCTACCCCCTGATCTGGCAGGGAAGGAGTTAACCTTACGGCTTCTCAGCACAAATGTGGAGCTATTAATACCCACAGCCTAGCTGGTCTGCCAGAGCAGCCACTGGAGTCAGAGGGAGCAGGGAGCGGAGGGAGCGAGCTTCAGTCTCCAGTCAGAGCCAGAGCTGGAGCTAGGACTCCAAGGGCCAGAACTTTTCTTGGGGACAGTGTGGGCACTGTGCCAGCCTCACCAGGTCCTCACTCACCTCTCAGCTTCAGGTCCTGACCCTCCCCCTCCTGGAGGCCATCCATGCCACCCCTTCAGCAGGGGAGAACAAACTTTCCGAGAGAAACCAGCTCTGCTGCTGTGCTGGGTGAACAGGAAGGAGCCGACGCCTGGACAGGCAGGTGAACAGATGGACAGGACACCAGAGAGCCTGTTCTCCCAGTCTGGGCTTTGCCAGGAAGCAGCCGAGGAGTTGGGTGCTCCCTAAGGGGCAGCGAGAGGCCCTGCTGGACCCTTGTCTGCCAGCGAGCCGTTTCTGAGCCCAGGTGTCCAGAAGCTGCTCCCCAAGGCTTAGCACTGTGGCCGGAAGTCCCGTGGGTCAGGACAGGAGTCCCCATCCAACAGAGCCATAGGATCTTCCACCCACCAAGGCAACGGGTAATCTGAGTGAAAAGGCACAGGTGGCAGGGGGGCAGGCACAGGGCCCAGAGGCCAACAGGCTGCTGACCCTGGAGCACACTGGCTCGGGGACCCCTGCCCAGACCGAGGATGCTGCTGCCGAGACAACCAGTCACTCCTGTCCGGTCCTGGAGCTGCCTCCAGCCTGGCCCCTGGGCTGTGGATCGAAGGATGTGCCCGCCTTCTGCTTCGTCTGCTTCCACAGGGAGGAGGAGGAACTGCTGGAAGAGGTCCCACTGCAGAGGTCAGTGCCCACGGGGGGCAGTGGGTGGGCAGAGCAAGGCCACAGGGCTCAGGCTTGGGACCCCTCAGGGCCTGGCAGACTGACTTCTCAGTCTCTTGGTCCACTGCTCACCACCCACCACCTCCCTACGCGGGACTCTCAGGTCTCTCACCCGTCTCTTCCCTGTTTCTCCCATCCTGGCCCCACAGCGACCTTTTTGTCCTCTCCATTGCGGTCATGCCCCTCCTGCTCAGAGCCCTCCATGGCTCCCAGCTCCCACAGGAGGAAGTGGACACTCAGCTGTGTGACATTCAAAGCCTGTGTGATCTAACTGACCGCACCCATCTCTGCTCATTTTGCTCTTCTGTATTCGCTCCCCAGTGAAACCTCTGCCCAGACTTCCCTTCCCCAAACCCATCCAGGCCCAGCTTCAGTGCCGCCTCCTCCAGGAAGTCCTTCAGGAAGACCCAGCTCCACCCTGAGCTGAGAGTCACCTTTCCTCCCTGCACTGAACCGACACCTGGTAGTGCTGAATCTTTGTTGATTTAATGGGTAGAACTGTCTGTGTGTATATATGCATATGTGTGTTTGTGTGCGTGTGAAAGAGACAGAGAGAGAGAAAGGGAGAAAGGGTAGGGAGCGAGGTTTGTGCAGCTGTATGACAGGATATTGGGGGTGAGTATGTGTGATTGTGAGTCTGTGTACATGTCTTTGGAAGCACGTGTGAATTTTGTGTACCTGTATGGGACAAGGGTTGTGCACTGTGCCTGGGTGGGGACATGTCCTAGGGACCATTGCCCCCATTGCCAGTTCTTCCCACACCGAACCACTGGCTGCAGCCAAGTACATTACCCAAGCTATACCACAGGCTCCCAGGGTGGACAGAGAATGTGCAGGGTAGACAAGGGTCACCTCTGCTCTGCCCCAGCCCGCCCACGCCTCCGTCACTGCCTGAGTCAGCACTGCCCTGGGTGGGGAGAAGAGCAGGCTTGGGGCCAACTCAGGTGCCCCCACCAGGCCCTTTGCCGGGAGGGCAGTGGCGTAGGCTCCTGCTGCCCAGGCCACCTTCCTCCCTGAGTCTCCCTGTTAGACCCTGGGTCTGTGCTTTCCCTCTGCGGGCCTTTGTCTTCTCGCCTGTGAAATCAGGGGGTGCTCCTGGTGTGGCTTATCATTCAGCAAATGGTGGCTGAGCTGAGTGGCCACCCACAGAGTGTCAGGGCTTGCACTGGGGCTGGAGCCGCAGGCCTCACGGGGTCCCGGCCTTCTGGGAGAGACAGGCAAGCAAACAGATTCGTTTGACAGAGTGATGGGTGCCCTGACAGGTGGGGGTACAGTGCTCTCGGGGAGTCTGAAAGGCAGAGCGCTCTGCCCGCAGAAGGCCTGCTGGTCCGGCGTGCAGTCTGGACCAAGTCAGGGCCCAGTGAGCCAGACCACACGTGTGAAAGTGCATCTTGAACTCCACAGCGATGAACTCTTAAAGAGTCATTATTTGTATTGTAGGAGCTCAAAGTCCTTGTTTAACGAATGAATGAACATGACATGGGGAGACAGGCCATCAAAATCATCTGAGTAGATTGTTAAAAAATGCACACTGCTCTGGCAACTTTGCAGCCTCCGGCTCTAGAAGGGAAGGATGTGTGAAGTTCACAGTCCACCCAGGTGGACAGCTCGAGCAAACCAGCATCCAGGAAACCCAAGAAGGAGAGACAGGCCTTAGGTCAGGCGGCCACGAATGAGACACTGCCCTCTTCGCTCGTTCCCCACCTCCCACCTCCAACTTTGGGGACCCCTTGCAGGGGATTCCCCTCTGCCTCCTTCTCTGGTAGTATGGTGACCTATGTTGCAGTCTACTTTCCAGCTCGTGAATGCTGGCCCTTTAAGGCCTAGAGAGGGGACACCACCAGGCTGGGCAGAGACAGTGACCACAGGTGCCAGGTGGTGAAGCTAAAAATACTGAGTGATGTGAACACCCAGGCTGCGGGAGCTGGCTGCAGTGGGGGAAGGAAGGCTCTGGAGTGCTTCTGCCCTACTGGAGGAGGGGCAGTAGGCAGTGAGATTTGGTGGGTCACCTTGGGATCTTAGAGGAGGCTGCCTGCCCCTCCTCTCAGCATGTCTCCAGCCCTGGGAGGCACTGGGATTCCCTTCCAGGAGCCAGCTGTCATGTTGGCAGCGCTGGGGCATGCCAGTTCTATGGCACACTGCTTCCCAGTGACCCTGCCGAAGTAATTTCTTCTCTTGGGGCCTCTGTGAAATGAAACAGCTGGGCTTTCTTGTGCACTTTTAGGGTCAGAGGGGTAATGAGGGCTGCGGGTGACCAATTCACTCATTTGTGGACTCAGAAAACTTTCCTGAGACCTCCCAGGGACTGGATGCTGAAGCCACAGAGAGGAACACGACACAGGCACCCCCTGGAGGAGCCCAGTGAGGACTTGACAGCATGCTGGAACAGCCACATGCAGGGCAGCGTGCTGTAATCCAGCGTGAGCACCATGCCCTGGGCTCCCGTTGTGGGGCGGGATGAAGGACTGCTCCCAGAGAACACACCTGCATTTGATGAAAAGCTGTTAGTGAAAGCATCACCCACAGTATTGCTCACCAGCCACCAACATAGGTCCTCTGACGTATTAACTAAGGTGACTACCTGTTGTAACAAATAAGCCTGGAAATCGCAATGATTTCACCCCATAGAGCCTGTACCCTGCTTATGCAGCGGGAGGCAGACTTTGCTCTCCTTAGGCTTTTGGGGACCCAAGCTCCTCCCGCCTTGTGTCTGTCATCATCCTCTGAAGCCACTGGGAGATAAATAAGAAAGAGAAAAGTGAGGACATGCGAAATTTTTATGAGCCAAAGTTGGAAGCGCCCCACTTCACTTCTGCCCACATTCATCGGCCAGAACAGCCAACCGCAAGCAACACCGGGAAATGTAGTCCGTTGTGACAATTTCATAGGGTTCTTGTGCAAATAAAACGTGCTGTCCACATGAAAGGACCTGACTCAGACACTGGCCCTCGGTGTCCACAGCGTTATGGATGAGACGAGGTACCCTCACACGGACTTCCGAGTCCCGTGGAGGAAAAGGGACGGCGCAGCCACTCTCTCCAGGGGAGAGCACCCCGACCCTTGCCTAGACAAGCTTTTATTGGGTTCAATTTGCACAGGAATAAAGCTCATCAATCATTGTCAGGCAGAAATGATTAAACAATAGATAACATTCAAAGGACTCTGAGGTCTTATTCTGAGTCAGGGTCAGATAGTTAAAGGGCCATAAAACTTTGGGGAAACAAACTCACTTCTTGCCTGGTTCCTTATTATTTAAATTGAGGGTATTAGCAAAGTAGGCTTCAGAGGATTTTATGCATTCTTTCTTAGGCCTGATCGCCCTAGGGAACCTGCCCTTTCCAGCACAGGGCTGCACCCACCTCCAGCATTGTTTCAGGATTAAGACATTGTTTCAGGATTAAGTCAGGCAGGGGACGTAAGGTAGCCAAGAGATTAGGAGACTTCTGGCAGACAGAATGAGGACTCAGGCTATATCAAAGCGGAGGGGCCAGGGTCCATCCCTGGGGCCTCCATGTGATCATGCCTGTCTTAGGTTGTTCCCCCTTGGGAATCTTACCCATCACTGGCTAACTGATCAAGCTTTGGGAGCCAGGCAGGGTGAAGTAAAAGGAGCAGAAGCAGCGCTCCTGCCAGGGAGATAAGCTTTGTCTCCTTAGTGGCTTATGGTCCAAAGGTCATTCACTCAGCCTTAGCCGGGGGTTACAGCTTCTGAAACCAGGCAGAGTGGTTCCCACAAGAACCTAGCACACAAAAGTATCCAGTGTGTTCCTTTAGGCATTCATTCATTGATCCACACATTCCACAAATTTCACTGGGCACCCTCCACAGGCCAGCACTAGAAACTGGAAAGTGAAACTACCATCCCTTTCCTATGGGGCTTTTATCAAAGTAGGGAGCCAAACAAAACACAAATAAACAAATAAATAAATAAATATGATCATCCATGTTCAAAACCCGCGGTTAAGAGCATAACCAGAGGGATGGCGGGAGAGGTATCTGCTGTGCGTGAGGTGAACAGGAAGGGTAGGGACATCCCTGTTCCTACCTAGACAGTGAGCAGGAGCTGGGCAGAGTGGAGGCAGCAACACCCAGCAAGAACACAGAGTGCAAGGGCCCGAGGCAGGCTAGAGGTGGGTGAGTGTGCGGAAATGTTAAGGCACTGTGGCTACAGCAGAGTCAATGCTGGGAAGAATGACACAGGGTGACGGGGAGAGACGGGAAGGGGCTAGATCCCACAGGCTTTGTGGATCATAGTAAAGAGAATGGATTTTTCTCTGGATGGGAATGGGAAGCCTTTCAAGGCTTTTAAGTAGGGGAAGCAATATAATCTGATTGACATTTTAAACAGTCCCTCCAGGGGCTCTGGGGAGAATCTGTGGCAGCTGGGTCAGACTGGGTACAGGAAGCCAGTGTGGAGGTCGTGGTGATGACAGAGCAGGCATGGTGGTGGCCTGGACCAAGGCCATCCCTGAAGGAAGTAGATGCTTTTTAGATATATTTGGGAGACAGAATTTGCTGATGGTTTAAAGCAGGGGTGTCCAACCTTCCGGTGTCTCTGGGCCACACTGAAAGAAGAGTTGCCTTGGGCCACACATTAAATACACAAGCACTAACAAAAACTGATCAGCAAAAAAAAGGTTTTAAGTAAATTTACAATTTTGTGGGGGGCTGCATTCATAGCCATCCTGGGCCACGTGTGGCCCGCAGGCCACAAGTTGAACACCTCTGGAAACTTTAAAGGAACAGGGTAATGGAGAGCAAATCTGGGGTTTCTTGGATAAGTGCATGGATGATGACAGGCTCAGGGGAGGGAAGGGGCATGGTGAGAAACTCAAGAATTCTGCTGCAGACGTTTTCAGCTTGGAAAGCACGTGAGACGTTGAAGAGAAGATGTCAAGTGAGGACTTGACCGTCAGAGTCTGGAATCAAAGGGGAAGTCCTCTGGCTGGCGGTAGATGATCAGAAACAACACAAAGACGGCATGGAAGCCACTCGACCACAGTAGGGAGAGAGGGCAGGGAAAAGGCCCGGGTTGAGCCCTGAGGAGCTCCACAGTTCTGAGGTCACGTGGAGTAGAAGCCAGCGAGCAAAGGCCAACGGAGGCAGTAGAGAAGGAGCAGAGGGAGCGGACAGCTGACTCCACAGAGGCTGAACGGTCAGGACAACAAGGATGCATGCGGCCACACAGAAGTCAACACTGACTTAGATAAGAGTGTCTCCTGAAGGGCGTACAGGCAAAAGCAGGGCGAGCAGACACTTCCAGTTAAAGATGTTGGATGGAACACACACATTTAACTTTTCTGTGTCCTGAATCCCCATTAAAAGGGAGTGAGTGGATATTTTAAGGTATGTACACAAGTCCCTGCTTTTCTGCGGTTTCACTTTCTGACGTTTCATTTACCTGAGGTCAACTGAGGCCTGACAGTATTACAAGAAAAATTCCAGGAGAAAAAAACAGCTCATCTAAGTTTTAAACTGCGAGCCATTCTGGGTGCACGATGAGGTCTGCCCTGTTGCGCTTCCCTCCCCGCCGCAGCGCTTGTGCCCAGGTCGCCCTTCTTCCACTTACTGCTGGCCCCACAGCACAAGAGCAGTGATGCTGGCATTCGGATACGCCAAAGACAAGCCATAATGTGCTTTAAGGGAAAAGGTGAAAGTTCTTGACTTAGTAAGGAAAAAACTTGTGTGCTGAGGTTGCTGAGATCTAAAGTAACAACCAATCTTCTATTTGTGAATTGTGAAGGAAGAGAAATTCATGCTAGCCTTGCTGCCACACCTCCAACTGCAGAAGTTGCGGCCACAGTGCATGCGCATGACAAGTGCTTCATTACGATGAAAAAGGCATTCAACCTGTGGGTGCGAGACAGGAACAGGAAACGTGCTCCTGCTGACGGCTCGTTCACCAGAAAGCACTGAGCCTGTATGAAGACCTCAGCAAGGGCTCCCTGGAACACATGAAACCGAACCCTTTACTGCAAGGGAGGGGTGGTGCCACAGATTCAAACACTTTTGGACTGAAAAATATAAAAATGAAAGAGATGTCATTCATGTAACTTTTATTACAGTATATTGTTACCATTGTTCTATTTATTCCTAGTGATTGCTGTTAATCTCTTACTGTGCCTAATGTATAAATTAAATGTTATCATACGTATGTGCAGGAGGTGGGGGCAAAAGTAGGTTTACAAGACTCCCGGCCAGTATGGAGGTGTAGGTAGATATACTTTGCCTCCTCACACAACCAAAAGGAAAACAACAAATTTAAAAACAAAAAATAACAAGAACTGCCAGAAAATCGAACTGTAGGGAAGTCCGACAACCAAGGAGTTAAAGAAGAAACATTCACCCAGACCAGTAGGAGGGGCGGATATGGGCAGAGAGGACTCACAGCAAGGAGTCCCGCCTCTGCCAGCAGACAAACAGGGAGGAGCAGCCAGGGAACAGGATAGACCATGCAACCCAGGGTTCCAGGGCAGGGCAATAAAATCTCAAACCTCTCACTGAAAAAATCTGTAGGGGTGTCAGCGGTGGGAGAAACTCCCAGACTCACAGGAGACTTCATTGGAGAGACCACCAGGGTCCTGGAACAGATACAAACCCGCCCATCTAGGAATTAGCACCAGAAGGGCCCAATTTGCTTGTGGACAGTGGGGGGAGTGACTGAAAGCCAGCAGAGAGCAGAGAAGCGGCTTTGCTCCCTTTCTGACCCCTCCCCCACATACACCACCCCCCTCAGCAAAGTGAGTAGCTCCACCCTGGTGAATACCTAAGGCTCTACCCCTGATACATAACAGGCCTGCTGGGACAGAAAAAAAATATGGCCCAAATGAAAGAACAGATCAAAGCTCCAGAAAAACTACAACTAAGCAATGAAGAGATAGCCAACCTATCAGATGCACAGTTCAAAACACTGGTAATCAGGATGCTCACAGAATTGGTTGAGTATGGTCACAAAATAGAGGAAAAAGTGAAGGCTGTGAAAAGTGAAATAAAGGAAAATGTACAGAGAACCAACAGTGATGGGAAGAAAACCAGGACTCAAATCAATGGTTTGGACCAGAAGGAAGAAATAAACATTTAACTAGAACAGAATAAAGAAACAAGAATTCAAAAATATGAGGAGAGGCTTAGGAACCTCCAGGACAACTTTAAATGTTCCAACATCCGAGTCACAGTGGTGCCAGAAGAAGAGGAAGAGCAAGAAATGGAAAACTTATTTGAGAAAAATAATGAAGGAGAATTTCCCCAATCTGGCAAAGGAAATAGACTTCCATGAAGTCCAGGAAACTCAGGGAATCCCAAAGAAGTTGGAACCAAGGAGGAACACACCAAGGCACATCATAATTACGTTAGCCAAGGTAAAAATGAAAGAGAGAATCTTAAAAGCAGCAAGAGAAAAGGAGACAATTATCCATAAAGGAGTTCCCATAAGACTAACAGCTGATTTTTCTAAAGAAACCTTGCAGGCAAGAAGGGGCCGGAAAGAAGTATTTGAAGTCATGAAAGGCAAGGACCTACATCCAAGATTGCTCTATCCAGCAAAGCTATCATTTAGAATGGAAGGGCAGATAAAGTGCTTCTCAGACAAGGTCAAGTTAAAGGAGTTCATCATCACCAAGCCCTTGTTATATGAAATGTTAAAGGGACTTATCTAAGAAAAAGAAGATCAAAACTATGAACTGTGAAATGACAACAAACTCACAACTATCAACAAAAACCTAAAAACAAAACAAAGCAAACAAACTAACTGACCAAACACCTAGAACAGGAACAGAACCACAGAAATGGGGATCACATGGGGGGTTATCAGTGGGAAGGTGGAGGGGGAGAATGGGGGAAAAGGCACAGGGAATACGAAGTATAAATGGTGGGTACAAAGCAGACAGGGGGAGGTTAAGAATAGTACAGGAAGTGGAGAAGCAAAAGAACTTATACGTACAACCCAAGGACATGAACTAAGGTGGGAGAATGCTGGTGGGAGGGGAGTACAGGGCATAGGGGAATAAAAGCGAGAAAAAAAATGTGACTACTATAATAGCATAAACAATAAAATGTATTTTTAAAAGTAGATTTAAAGTTGTAGGCACACAAAACACGGAGTTTATTCCTGTATTGTTATTTCTTAACTATTGTATTATTTTCCATATGAGCAACTGTAAACCTACTTTTGCCCACCCTGTATGGACAGATAAAAACATTGTAGAGAGGCTTCAGGCCTGGCTGGTGTGGCTCAGTGGGTTGAGCACAGCGTGCAAACAGAAAGGTCGCCAGTTCCTCCCGGTCAGGGCACAAGCCTAGGTTGCAGGCTGGTCCCCAGAGAGGGGCGTGCAAGAAGCAACTGATTGATGTTTCTCTCCCTCTCTTTCTCCCTCCCTTCCCCTCTCTAAAAATAAATAAATAAAATATATTTTTAAAAATTTAATCCAGGAGGCATATGTGGTAAGTGATTCAGCAGTCTGATGACGGTGCACCTGAAGTGAACCTGAAACTGGGAGTGAGAAAAGCCAAGGGAATGAGAGTTCATTGCACAGAATCCCCAAAAGGCACCTCCAGTGTTAATGAACTAAGTATCCCTGGAAATGGGAGTAAGCTGGAGCCAGAAACAGGAGAACTGGTATAGGAAGGGCTTTAATCCTCAGATTTCCTTTTCCACTCAGCAGAGCTGGGCAGCTGCCTCTCCCCCACCCCAGCAAAGATGGAAACTTTATGCTCCAGAAAGGATAGAACACAGGGCCTCTGAAGCAAGGAAGTAGCAGGCCAGAGACAGCGAGAGGGGAGTCTAATGACCCACCAGAAGACTTCTCTGAATGCTCCACCCAGAATGCGGGGGGGCCCTGCCTCAGATCCGCATCACCTGGGTCCTCCTTCCCCTCTGGCCCCCAGGACAGTGAAGGCAGGACTGAGCTCTCCAGACTCTCCAGAGTTTATTCCCTTCCATCTCTGACATATTATTGATGGATATTTTGTTACTGTTGTTTCATTTCCTGTTTGTTTTAGTTTTCTTCTCCCTGCATGGTTTGTGTTTCCTCCAATTTTTTTCGTTTGCATTAACTCTCTTTCCAAGTCTAGCTCACCGAGAACACCTCCATGTTGATGTCAGGGATTTCCCAATGAAGCAGTCCAACCCCAGCTCTCTCTCTGGAGCTCCTGAGTCAACCGCCCTCCCAGCCCCAGCACAGGGCTACTCAGCAGTTTGCTTTTGTTTGTTTGTTTTTTTAAGAGAGAGAAAGAGAGGGAGAGAAACTTCAATGTGCAAGAGAAACATCAATCAGTTGCCTCTCACACACTCCCGACAGGGGACCTGGCCCGCAACCCAGGCATGTCCCCTGACTGGGAATCGAACTGGCGACCTTTTGGTTCGCAGGCCAGTACTCAATCCACTGAGCCACATCAGCCAGGGCAGCAGCTTACTTTTATAATTTTTTTGTTATATTCTTTAATCCAAGCAGAATTATGGTGAAATGCAAAGGCCTTAAGTGGTCAGTATAATGAGTTTTGACAATTGTATACACCTGTGCAGCCCACACCTCACTCAAGACAGAGAGTATTTGCATCTCCCCAGAAAGGTGCACCCTGCCCCCAGCAACGCCTCCCACACCACACGCAAGCACGCTTCCATTCAGTGGGCTCTTCAGGCCCTGGCCAGGCCGCTCAGTCGGTTAGCGCATGGCCCTGCCACATCACGGTTGTGGGGTCAGGGCACGTACAAGACCCTCCAATGAACGCATGAATAGGTGGAACAACAAATCAGTGTTTCTCTCTCTCTCCTTCCTCTGTCTCTCTAAAATCAATAAATTTTAAAAAATTAATGAGCTCTTTAAATCTCTTAAATATGAGAAGGTAGCCGGGGATCATCAATATTTGAGAAAAATCTCTGATATAAGAGGTAGAACAAAAACAGAATTTGGAGGAAACAGAATATGCAAGGGCATAAAACTTAGGAAGAAAACTATTATTACCACGTTCAGACTTGGGAAAATATATCACACATTATGAAACAAAAGTTAGATGCTATCAGCCTGACCAGTGTGGCTCAGGTGGTTGGGTGTCGTCCTGCAGAGCAAAAGGTCCCCGTTTCAATTCCTGGTCAGGGCGCACGCCTGCGTTGTGGGCTCCGTCCCCAGTCAGGATGCACGGGAGAGGCAGCTGACCGATGTTTCTGTGTTTCTCTCCCTCTCCTTCTCCCTCCCTTTCCCTCTCTCTAAAAGTAAATACATAAAATCTTTTTTTAATTAGATGCTAGAAAATAAATAAAATTTTAAAATACATGCTATTGGGGGGGGGGGACCTCCCAGAGTGAACGAAACAAAACAAAAAAGTTCTTAAACGTAGACAATATCATAGCAGAAATGTAAACTTATTCGAGACTCAGCGCACTGCAGCTTGCCGGCCAAACCCAGCTGCGCCTGCTTCTCCAGCAGTCCCACTGGAACGCGGCTGCGCCTGGTGTGCAGGTGCTGTCCACGGCTGCTGTCGCACTAGCAGCCTTACGTGGTTGTGACAGAGACCGCATGTCCGGCAAAGCCTGAAATAGTTAGCGCTGGGCCCTTTATAGAAAAAAAAAATTGCTGCCCCTGGGTTAGAAGATAAAGTTGAGGGAATTTTCCATAAAGCAGAGCAGAAAGATAAATACATGAGTCAGTTTGGCTCCTCAAGTAAAAAGATGCGGAGAAGGAGCTGCAAGCGCTGGGCACCAGGCCGATGCCTGTGAAACACAGGAGGGGAACAGGACTGGGCAGGGAGAGCCTTCCGCGCGGCTGACCCCTGGGAAATGCACGAAGGAGCGACAGGGATCTGGCACGGAGAGCCTGACTTTGATGAGGATTTACACGGTCCTGGCCAACCCAGCGGGCGGGGTTCTCAGAGCGAAGGCTGTCCATTAGAGGAGCCCCACGCTGGGGAGAAATGGCCAGGCCCCAGCTTCCCACTGCACTCAGTCATGGGGCGGGGCTGCGCAAGAAGACCTTGGTCTTGGTTGCAAGGCTGTGGAGGATCTCGGGAGCTGTCAGCCAACTGCACTCCTCGCATCCCAGCGCTGAGTTCTTTCTTGAAAGGAGAGCCCAGTGGGGCACCTTCATGGCGGCCACTTTATGGAAAATAAAAAAGAAAGAGTAAGAAAATTAGAATACTAGTACATGAATCTAACACCTGAACAAAGAAGTTCCAGAAAGAGACCAGAGAAAACAGAGGAGAGGAAACAGACAGTGACGTATTTCAAACAGTTCTCAGAACGAACCTGAGTTTTCACATTGAAAGGGCCCACTGAGCGTCCAACCGAAAGACACACTAGGCCGGCACGACTGCCACCAGCAAACTTCGGAACACGAGGACAAGGAGAGCCTGCCTCGAGACTCCACAAAGGATCGAGAATCACAGTGGCATCAGGCTTCTCAACAAGGGTCTAGGAGACAACACCACGAAGGCAGTGTCTTCAAAGGTATAAAGGAAGATTATTTTCAGCATAGAACTATACACCTTGCCAAACCATTAATAAAGCAGGGATAGAAAAAAAATCTTTTCAGATTTACATGGGCTCAAAAATTTTACCTCCCATGCACTCTCTCTTAAGAAAGCTATTGGAGAATGTGTTCCACTAAAAACACAGGAAAAAGGGAAAAAAGAAAATGTAGCACCTGGAACCTGGAAAAGAGCAGAAGCCAACACAAGAGAAAAGTGAAGGGCATCCCCCAGGTGATGATGATGGTGAAGGGCATCCCCCAGGTGATGGTGAAGGGCATCCCCCAGGTGATGATGATGGTGAAGGGCATCCCCCAGGTGATGGTGATGGTGAAGGGCATCCCCAGGTGATGATGATGGTGAAGGGCAGGGGGTCCCAGAGTAGAAGCTCTGGACAATGTACGTGGAGGGCAGGCAGTTCACATTGGAATAAGTCAGAAGGTTCTAGAAAAAATTTCTTCAAGGAGATGAAATTGATAAAATACTTATTTATACAACTTGGAGAGAATTGTGGGTTGAGTTAGTCATATAAATACATAGAAAAACAAGCCCTCCCTTTAAAAAAAATTATTAACCCAAGAAAACAAAGCTTTTGTTCAGGAAAGGGAGAGAAATTTGAAATTTAAAACTTCTGCTCTACAGAAGATATGTTGGAGAGACTGAGAGGGACAAGCCATTGGGTGGGCGAGGAACGTTTACAAAAGACATCCAGTCTGATGAAGAACTGATTCTCGGGTAAAGCACTATTATCCGACTATGCCAGAAAATCCTTAAAACTCAACAATAACCAAAGGAACAACCTAATTAAAAAATGAGGTCCTGACTGGAGTGGCTCAGTGGATTGAGTGCTGGCCTGTGAACAGACAGGTCACTGGTTTGATTCCCAGTCAGGGCGCATGCCTGGGTGCGGACCTGGTGCCCAGTGCAGGGTGTGCGAGAGGCAACTGACTGCTCTATCTCTCACACCATCAGTGTTTCTCTCCCTCTCCTCCTCCCTCCCTTCTCTAAAAATAAATAAATAAAGTATTTTTTAAATGAGCAAAAGATCTGGACACTCCGGCAAAGATGATATACAAATGTCAAATATGCATTTAAAAATGCCCAGCATCACGCGTCATTAGAGAATAGCAAATTAAAACAACGAGACACCATAACCGAATGCAGGCCTGGCTGCCCGCCTCTTCGAGAGCCAGTCTATACTCGAGAGGTGCTGATGTAAGGAAACTGGTTTGTATCAGGTGCCAGCAACCTGGAAGACGAGGGACTCTCGTCTCAAAGCCCGGGTTCCCATCTCAGTTCAGGCAGGGGGTTGTGTAAGGAGGGAGAGGGATGAGGAGAACAAAGAGATCTGGGGAGAGGCTGGACTTGCAGGCAGTGTCCCTGCTGGTCCCGACACGGATCTTTAATGTCAGCATCCTGGAGCTGGTCAGTGCAGCCAAATTCCTGCATCGCCCACAGTCGTGGTCCTGGTCGTTTCTCGTACAGGCAGGAACTGGAACTGCTGGCACCTGCAATGTGCTCACAAAGAAACTGTCAGTGTGTGAGCTCTCCCTCTGGTTTCTTAGTACATCTCATTCTAATTCTATTTTGCGTTGTGTCAGAGTAGTATGAAGTTTTTATTCCCTGTTACAATACCACTACACACCCATTAGAATGGCTAAAACCCCAAACACTGACAACAGTAAGTGCTGACGAGGATGTGGAGCAACAGAAACTTCCACTCATTGCTCAAATGCCAGTGGGGCGTCACACGGCACAACCCGCTTTGGAAGACATCTTCTAAATAGAGCCAAATGCAAGACTTACCATATGATCCAGAAATAACATTTCTTGGTATTTACCCAAATGAGTTGAAAACTTGTCCACACAAAAACCTGCACGTATTTATAGCAGCTTTATTCATAAATGTCTAAAACTTGGAGGTAACCAATATGTTCTTCGACAGGTGAATGGATAAACAAATTGTGGTACATCCATATAATATTAATAAAAAGAAATATTGATAAAAATAAATGAGCTATCAAGCCACGAAAAAACATGGCAGAACCTTACATGCACATACGTTTCCGAATGAAAGAAGCTAGCCTGAAAGGGCTGTGTGATTCCAACTACGTAACATTCTGAAGAGCAAAAACTATAGAGAAGTAAAAAGATCAGCGGTGGCCAAGGGCTTGTGGGAGGGAGGGAGGGAGGAAGGGAGGGGTGAATAGGGGAGCACTGGGGATTTTTGTAGCTGTGGAAATATTCTGCATGATACTGTAATGACAGGTCCATGACACACCTGTCAAAACCCATAAAATATACACACAGAGTGAGTCCTCATGCAAACTACAGACTGTAGTTAGTCATGGTGCATCAGTATCAATTTATCAATTGTAATAAGTGCTGCACACTATGGCAAGATGTTAATCATAAGGGCACTGGGGATGAGGCTGTATATGCACTTTCTGCTCAATTGTTCTGTAAACCTAAAATGCTCTAAAAAATAAAGTCTATTATGGAAAGGTGGAAAAAGGAAAGATATCATAGCATTTCACATGAAGCTGTAAATAATGTTTTCGAAAGGTGTAAGCACTACCAACATCACCAGTATTGTGATGCAACTGCGTTGGGTGGGTGGGAAAGGAGGGGGGGCAGTGTAAGGAAGTTTACCCTTACCTTCCAAAGTGGGATGTTGATAGGTAAAGCCTAAAACTGGAAAGAATCAGTGTTAATATGCCATGTAAGAAACACAGAGGTAAAAACTGTTAGAAGAGTTAAGATGACTGTCTTCAAGAAGTGGGAAACCTGTGCCCGCTTCAGAAGCGAGAACACTGGAACAATCCAGAGGAGATTATCATGGCCGTGCGCAAGGATGACACGCAGATTCGTGGAGCTTCCATATTTTTATTTACAGTAGTGCTGGAAGCAACCTAAGTGCCCATCAGTAAATGAGTGGATCAATAAACTGTGGTGCATTTGCACAATGGAATACTACGCAGCAGAAAGAAAGAAGGAACTCCTAACCTTTGCGACAGCATGGATGGATCTGGAGAGTATTATGCTAAGTGAAATAAGTCAGGCAGTGAAAGACAAATACCATATGATCTCACCTTTAAGTGGAACCTAATCAATGAAACAAACAAGCAAGCAAAAAAGAACCAGAGACACTGAAATAAAGAAAAAACTGACAGTAGTCAGATGAGGGGAGGGAATCATGGGGGAAAAGAATAAAAGAAGTGGGAAACTCGTGTTTCTTGACTTTAAGCTATGGGCATGATTAATTTGAGTAAATATTAAAACTTTATTTACAGAAAAAAGTGAGGTAACAATAAGAACAAAAGAGAGATGGGAGGTGGCAGAGCAGAGACAGAGGGCAACTCTCCTCCATCAGGAGGCTTTGATGTGTGGGCATCTAAGAAACGGACGAGGTGCAAGAGCCTTCGAGCTGGTGGAAAATGAACAATGAATGAGGATGGCACAGTGAGGAGGCAGGGGAGTCTTGAAGAAACAAGGTCCTTTCAGATGCTGGGGAGGGGCCGGCCTCAAGAGAAGGCACTGAACAGTGGACTAAGTGAGTGAGGAGCTAGGTGGGTCTGTGCTTTACTGGTGGGAGGCAACGGGACTGCAGCTGATCCGTGCTTTCTCTGTTAGGAGGGAGCCGCAGTTTGGGGAGAGAGGAGAAGGTGGGAAAAGGTGATCCGACACCTTGCCATGCAGAGCTGGGCACAGGGACGGCCAGCAGCATAGGCCCCGTGGGGGGTGGTTAGATGTGCAGAATCTCGGGCCTCCCCAGTATCCCTGGGAGGTTCACGGGCAAATTACAGTGTGACAAGCACTGGTCAAAGAGAGTCGGGGGAAGCAACGAGCAAGCAGTCATAGCGGGGTTGCAGGGCAGCAGTGAGTGCCCGTGGAGACAGTGAATCAGAGGAGAGACTGCAAGCCTGGTGTGGGATGCTCCCAGCAGTGTTGGCCTGCTCAGTGTGAGCAGTGAGCAGGCAGAGGCTGGCAGCTTGCCGGGCAGGCACTTCTAGGCAGACATGAGAGGGGTTTTCCAGGGAGTGGCTCTGGTGATGGTGGGCAGAGCCCAGGTGGCTTGAGGTGGACAGTAATGGCAGAAGGGGGCTGAGGAACTGCAAGGAAACAGTGGGGCCCTGACTGGTATGGCTGGGTTGGTTGGGTGCAGCCTTGCAAAGCAAAAGGTCACAGGTTTGATTCCCAGTCAGAGCACGTGCCTGGGTTGTAGTCCCGGTCCCCGAACCGATTGATGTTTTTCTCCCACATTGGTGTTTCTCCCCCTCTCTTTCTTCCTCCCTTCCCCTCTCTGTGAAAATAAATAAATAAAATCTTTTTTAAGTAAGAGAGATGGGGCCGTGGATCGGTGGTCTCTATGAAGTCAAAGGGCTGTTGCAGCATGTGGGTACCAGAGCAAGTGATGAAGAGAATGAACGGGGACCTTCGAGGAGGCCACCAAAGTACAGCTCTGGGAGGGATGAGGGTGAGGTAGTCACGCTGTCTGGGCGTGAGCCTGGGAGCAGAGGTCAGGGAACTGAGAGGCCTGCGGCAGGCTGCCGGAGATCAGCTCTGCCCTCCGCAGAGGTGTGTGGCCTGGGCATCAGGATTTTTTAAGCTATATTATGATGTGCAGCAGAGTTTGAGAACCACGGTTGAAGACAGAGAACCAGGCTCCAACAGAGAGAGACAAACAGGGGAGCAGCACGAAGTTACCTGGGGGTGGCATAGCCAGCGGGACCTGACTAGAAGATGTGGTCTTCCGTGGAGTAGCTGGGCAAGAACTGCATGTCCGCGTGTCCGGGGTTGGAGATGAGCAGATGAGGATGTCTTTCCCTGTTCATTAGAGAGTAAACGGGGTGAGAGGGAGAAAGACAGACACAGACTTAGAAGACAGGCCCCTTCGCTGAGCCGGACCATCGTGCGTCCTGCACCGAGATGCAGTGTCCACTAGAGGGAGCGCTGCGCACACAGATGTGGGACTGGTCCCAGCAAGGGGTGCATGATGTGCGGCTCAAGACTTTTTCTGACAGCTTTTGTGTTCCAAGTTCAGATTTTGCAGCCACATTCCCTGGGTTTAACTCCAGGTCCCACTATTTCCAAGGTCCTGTGACCTCAGCCGGGTTACCCCACCACTCTGCGGCCCAATTTCATCCGCTGTCAAGTGGACCCAGGGATAACTCCCATCTTTCTGAGGTGCTTGGGAGGATGAACCCAGGACAGCCTGTGTGTGAGCCACACTGGGCAACCACAACTCCCTCCGCTTACCCCCTAGCCCCTCAGCCCAGCGCTGCCCAGGTAGATCCAAAGTAAGAAATGGAAGTTAACTTTCTTGGTCACGGGAAAGCAGAGGCTGGGATGATCTCCAGGCCTGGCTGGCTTCCTGTTCAGTCTTGCTTTCGCTCTTGTCTTGTAGCAAAACTTACCTGTGGCTCATACCTGGCCGTGGCCTCACCCTCCTGGCTCCAGGCCTTCCCCCTCTTGCAGGGGACCAAGGGACCAGCAGCTGCCCTCACCTCGCAACCGTGGAGCAATGTCACTGCCTGGGGCTCAGGGGCTCAGAAGGGGTGCTTCTTCCCAGCCATTCTTCTGACTGCCCCCACCCCCGCTGCCCCGCCCTGCCTCCTGCCAGAGCATCAGGAGCTGACCTATCAGGCCACACCCAGTGGTGTCTCCATTCTCAGGTTTGCAGATGCCTCCACCACCACCACCCCACTCCCCTCGAGGCTGTGGGCCTCTGCCTCCAGGGGCAGCCCCTCTGTCCTATTCTTGATCTCACAGAGGGTATAGGCAGCTCTGACTTGTAAAAAAAATGATTTGCCAGTATTTTAAAAATCAGGGCCCTACATACTATGATCCAGATTTCGAATTTCTCTTGAAACACTGTAAGCTCTGAGCACCTGAAGCCACACTCCTGCATGACAACAGGGAGGGTCACAGGGAGGGAAAGTCCCCATTCAGATGAGCCAGGGCTCTCCTATTCACCGTGGTCCCTGCCCAGGCTGTGTCCCCTATTCGCAGTCCCTCCCCATGCCTGTGAGGAGCTTGGTCTGCAAGCCTGTGAAGGGAGAATGACAAGAACTGTGCCTGAGAGGCCTCATGGAAACATCTCCACATTGCAGCTGCTGGCCCACGGCAGGTAGAAATGCAAAGATGGGGGTGGGGGCACCCCAGAAACTAGAGCAGACCCTCAGGGGCAAGGGATCCTGGTGATCAGAGAGCTGCTTGTTGTCCTCAGCGATTCATAGAATTTTGTGATCCAGGTACCCCAGGCAACCTACACACACACACACACACCACCCCCACTGTCCATTCTGTCAGCAGATTCTGCCACTTCTCACCTCCCCTACTCCTGCTGCAGGTTGCTATGCTCTCTCACCTGGCTGGGTGCAGGAGCCTCCTCACTTCCACCCTTGCCCTTCACAGTCTGTCTTCCCCACAGCAGACAAAGGAAGCCTATTAAAATACAAGACATGCCTCATTCTTCCTCTGCTCAAAACCCTCTGGTGACTCCCACCTCAGTTAATTCAAAGCCAAAGCCTTCTGGTGGTCCTGAGTAAACTATCCCCATCACCTCTAGTTTCCTCCGAGGCTCCATCAGCCTCCTCATTGTCCCTAAGCATCTCAAGCACACTCCGGCCTCAGGGCCTTTGCACTGGCTGTTGCCTCTGGTTGGTTTGCTATACCAGCTCTCCACCCCACGTCTGCATGACTCTCACCTCCTTCAAGTTTCTACTCAAAGGTAACCTTCTCTGTGAGGGCTTCCCTGAGTGCTTTGTCCCCTCCTTGTGCTATTTCTCTCCCTCACACAAATCCCTTGAAGCGCAATGGTTCACGTATGTGCCCTGCTGTTTTCTCCCCTCACCTGCGAGGATGAGGGCAGAGGTTCTTCTGTTTTGTTTGTTGCGAACAGTGCCTAGCACACCTGATAACTCCTTGGTAACTGAATGAATAAACATATAGAAGGAGGGCAATAACAGCACCAAGCATGCAGCGATGCAGTGCCCTCGAGTGCCTGTGAGTCAGATCGTAGGAGCCACCCAGGGTGGGACTGGAGCCGCCACACAGGGTCGTGCACTTGGCCTTCCGTGCCCTGTGGTTGGCGTCTTACAGTTCCTTATTGTTTCATCTTTAAATGTGTGAGTGACATCTGATAGGACAACAGAGCGTGCACCCGGAGCAATCCTGCCCCCGCTTGGTGCCCTGGGTGGGTTCCCGGCACCTGCTCCCCACCCCTCCCAGCCACCACTGCCATCCTTCACCCTGCAGGGGCCTGGGTGTGGGGCAGTTCAGTGTCAGGTATGCAGGAGGGTGGCCCCGGGCACCTGTGAGGGTATGCATTGGCCCCACATTTATCCCTGTGGCCCAAGGAAGCAGGACATTTAATAGCAAATAAAAGCACAAGGACAGGCTGACAGGGAGACCTGGGTGGAAAGGAAAAGCTTCGTTTCTGCTTTCTGAACAGGAGCCCCCGCCCTGACATCAACTACTCACACCTCACCAATGTTAAGCGCGCCCTCCCTGGGCACTGCTGTTACTCAGGACCCTGCAAATGGACAGAGACAGGGCCTAAGTGGGAGAGGGCCTGACCGGTGACTGGCCCAGGCCGGGGAGAGACATTCCCGCCGTCCAGTGCCCGCTCCCGCTTCCAGGGTCTGCACGTGAGTCGCAGGCCAGGCTGAGCGCCAGCCCCTTCCGCCCTGGCCTCAGTCGTCTCCTCTGTGAGCCGGGCCCAGAGCCCCAAGGCCTCCCGTCTGGCTGTGACAGCGGATATGTACGTGACTTGGGGACTGAATCCAGGGGAGAAGGTGGTGGTTGTGATTCCTCTGAAGGGTACCTGGGTCAGGGCACAAAGTCTGCCCCCACTAAAGTATTCAAAGAGGACCCAGCTTTCAGCCCTGAGGGATGGGTGGCAGGAGGCCAGGCCTCCATGGTGACTTCAGGCCCAGGTATCAATGGCATTCGTGGCCCTAATGAGGCCTTCAGTCCCTGCTGGTGGCTCCAGGCCAGACCCTGCGGGTGGCTGCAGACCCTGATAGTCACTGCAGGTCTAGGTAGTGGCCTCAGTAGCCTCCGACCCAACAGTGTCTACGACCTTGGTGACACCTGGAGGCACCAGGCCTCTTGGTCCCCACCCTCCATCCTGCCTAAGCCCCCATCTCTCCCCAGCCTAGAATTTCAGCCATTCTCCAGGATCCACTTAATTAGCCAAGCTCATTAACTCCCACAGGCTTCTCCTCCCCACCTAATTAACTGATTTAATTAGGGCTTACAGGCCCGGCTCCACCCAGCCCCCTCTGCTCCTACCCCTACCCCTCCCTCTAGGCCCCCCGGCTTAGCTGAACCTCCAGCAGGCGAGCGGGAAGGAGTGAAGCCTCCCCTGTGTGTGCGCCCCCACCCCAGGCCCAGGGCGCCAGGACAGCACTCTGCTGGTGGCCCACAGGCCAGAGGGAGAGTAAACTGGGACAGTGAGGTGGGTGGGGAGAGGAATGGAAGTGCATAAAATGCAATCGGGGGAGGTGGGGGTGGCTTAGCATGGACGAGCTGAGCATCGGGCTGTTGGTTGGAGAACTGGACTCGGAGCCCATCTGGGATCGAATCCCAGCTGATGTGCAGACTGCAGCAAAGCCCTCATCTGTGTGTGTGTCAGATACATGGCGATCACACCAACACCTCGGTGTCACTGTGAGGTTTCAATGAGTTGATACGTGTGAAGTGCTCAGAGCCCAGCCTGGCACATGTCTGTGCTTGTCACCTAAGTGGGTAGGGATGAACAGAGGCTCCCTGAGGGTGTGAGGCTGGTGGGGGAAGCCAGAGGGTGCTGTTCCAGGAATTGGGGGACCCCCAGGCAGGCTCTGGGGTGCCAGGAGGAGGCCTAGGAACTGACCGGAGGCTGCTGATTGGGAAGGACCCCTGGCCTGGCAGAGGGGTAAATAACAAGGAGGGCCCATACCAGGGTGTCCCGTTTCCACTCGGGATGAAGGAGACTGGTCTTGTTAGTTCAGGACCTCTATACTTTGTGCCTCCGTTTCTCCATCTGGGGGAAGTCCTAGCCTTGTGGAAATGCCTGGCATTCCCTAGGTGCCTAATTAATGTCTAGAGACTCGTTCCTGAGAAAGGAGAGGATGTGAAAAGGGTTTAGAGGAAGATGCTCAGCTGCCCTTCACCTCTGTGGGACCAAAGCAAAGAAAGTGGCTGTGTGGGCAGCAGGCGGGATGCAGGCCGCACACAAAGCAAGGCTTCCCAGAGGTGGAGTTGAGGACAAGGCTTTGAAGGAGGAACTGTGTGTCTGTGCTGCTGGGCAGGCTCCAGGGCTGAGGCAGCCCATCCGCACCTGCACATGCGTGGGAAGAGGGGACCTGTGGCCCCCAACACTAGGGTGGACCCTTACCTCTTCAGCTCAGAATTTTATGTGTATTGGTATGATCTGCATAGCATCTCCACCCCCCCACCCCCGCCCCATGAGACTGGAAGCTCCTGAAGGCAAGGTTTGTCCACTTAGCCTACCCTTTTGTCCTGATGTCCTCATTCAGTTGGTCGGTGCCCACTAACAAGTGTGAACGCATGAATGAATGAATGAATGCATGCATGCATGCATTGACCTGAAGGTTCCATGCATCCAGAGGTTCCTGAAGCTTAGAGACAAAGGGGCCCCATACAGCAGCCCAGGCACCAACACTCTGTGCTCAGCTATGAGCTCCTTGGCCTCATGGATGGCCCCAAGAACAACCACCCGCAGGGGTAGACGCTGGTCTTGAAGGATGCAAGGACTCCTGGGCAGGCTGAGCTCCCTCTGAGAATCCTCTTGCACACATGGGATTCGAGGAAATAGTGATTATGGGGGGCAGAGGGGAAGAATCTTTGATTCACCTGTGCATTTTTAAACACTTTAAGAAACCCATATGGTACTTGGTATAAAGGTGTGGGGTCATCACTGACAGGGAGCCAAGTCCAATGACGTAAGCACAAAATGGAGTCTTGCACTGCATACCCGGAAAGCCCAGAGTCCTGAGGCAAGGCTAGATCCAGGGGCTCGGGTGACAGCATGAGGATTCTGACTTTCCCCATCTCTTGGCTCTGTGGGCTGCTGTGTTGGCTTCATCCTCCAGGAGGCTCTGCCTGGTGGTAGCAACTCCAGGCTTCCATCCCACTCTCTGTCAGTGCAAGGGAAAGAGAGTTCTATCTGGTTGGCTTGGCTTGGGGCTCAGACCCATCTCAGAAACCATCGCTGTGGCCAGGGGGCTGGTCTTCAATGATTGGTAGGGGCTGAGTCACAAGCCCACCCTTGGAGCAGAATAGGTAACCCCTGCCATCAGAACCCCTAATGAATAAGGAAGGATATGTCAAGGCATGTGGGTCCCCTAAGGAAAAGTGGGGTTCTGTTGCTGAAAGATGGGAGTAATGTAATGCTGGATAGCAGAGTTCTACTCTACTTGGAGTAGGTCTGCATCAGGCCAGACCCAGGGCCCTCCTCTTGGGGCTAGTCATTTGTGGCAGGCTCTGTTTCCTGCCCATAGCGCCCTGGACCCCTCCCCACTCCAACCTGGCAGCATCCTCATCCTCCCACCTCCCCACCCCCGCCCAGGGCCTTCTGTGCTCCAGCCTGCTCCGCCCACATCCACAGCACTGCCCTCCCCCAGCAGCTCCCAGCGCGGACTGACCGGAGCTGGGGTATAGCACACGTTCTGTGCGTGTCGATCCGTGTCCTACACTGTCTCCAAGAGCTCCCCAGTGGGGTTCACCGTTAGTTGCTTGCAGCGGTAACTTGCTTGATAATGCACCCTTGGTCGCCCATATCTCTTCTCCTCTCCCCTGCCTGGGATCGCCTGCCAGACAAACTACTTGCTCTCAGAGCAGCTTGTACAGGGTCTGTTTCTGGGAAGCCCAAACTAGGACATCTCTAAAGCCAGCCC
Organism: Tonatia bakeri; assembly: GCA_004024845.1. Lineage (NCBI taxonomy): Eukaryota > Metazoa > Chordata > Mammalia > Chiroptera > Phyllostomidae > Tonatia > Tonatia bakeri. The sequence continues at coordinate 124,607 of PVIA01003788.1, forward strand.
CCCAGGGGTGTGTACCAGACAGCACTTGTTTCCTTCCAAACGCCTGTAGCCCTGGGGGTGGCTTTGGTGACGCCTCCCCAGGGAAGGAGCTGAGACTGCACCTGCTCTGGGTAGCCCTGCCTCTGTTCTGACGATCCCACAGGACACGTGCCCACTCCCCAGAAATAAACATAGTGGGGAGGGTGGAGACCTATCCTACCCTCACTCCACAACTTCCCAGAGAAACAACTGCAACCAGTCCTAAGCGACACCGGCATTCAGAGCCACCATGAGCAACAGGTATGGATGGCAAGGAGCAGGCAGCCCCAGGGACTCCCTGCTCCCACGCTTCTCAGAGTGAGGCTGAGGTCATTTTAGGTGGCTCTTGGACTTGGCTTTAGAAAACAAAATCACATAGTGAAAAAGTTATTTGGAATCTGTTTTTTCCTCTTTTTATTTTTTTCAAAATCCCATGTAAAAACACTTCCACTGAATAGGCTTTATTTTGAAAAAAAGTAAAAGAAGTCCTGGTCAGGTAGCTCAGTGTGTTAGAGCATTGTCCCCAGTACACCAAGGTTGCAGGTTCGAGCCCCAGTCAGGGGATCAACCGATGGGTGCATGAATCAGTGAAACAATAAACCAGTGCTCCTCTCTCTCTTTCTCTCTTTCTCCTCCCCTTCCTCCCTTCCTTTCTCTCTCTCTCTAAAATCAACAAATTTTTAAAAATCTGTTTTATAAACATGAAAGAAAATACAGAAAGACAAAAACCTATGAAGATCCGCAGCTAGAATCCATGTTAACATTTATCATACTAGTGTCAGATCTTTTTAATAAAAGAAAGGAAATGAGAGCCCTGGCTGGCGTAGCTCAGTGGATTGAGCATGGGCTGCGAACCAAAGCATTGCAGGTTCGATTCCCAGTCAGGGCACATGCCTGGGTTGTGGGCCAGGTCCCCAGTGAGGGCCATATGAGAGGCAATCACACATTGATGTCTCTCTCTCTCTCTCTTTCTCCCTCCCTTACCATCTCTAAAAATAAATAAACAAAATATTTTTTTAAAAAAGAAAGGAAATGAAATGACAGATAAGGTTGCCTCCCCATTATTCACCCCGCTCGAGGCCCGTTTCCTGGATTTCATTCCTGGGACAACAACTCCCGTCCTTGTGGCGATATTCTTCTCATAGCAGTTGGCAGGCTCCCAGCCGCCAGGGACAGGATTCCCTTCAAAGCGGCTCCAAGTAAACTCAGCAGCTCTGCAAAATCACAAAGAAGGACGTTCTTCCCTCTGCACACTGCCACCACACTATACTTGCCATCATCAGTGGCATCCTGCTGGCCGTGGCCACACTTGTGTTTCTACATGAGAGGTGGGCAGCTCATCTGAACTCTTGCTGGAGCACTGTGTTTCTCGCTTCAGAATAAACTCTCCAAAACGGTGCTGAGAGGTTCAAAGCTCTGTCCCCTCCCGCTGCTGTGCCTCCTGGGCCGCCCGCTGTCTTCTCTGTGATCCCTCTCAGGTTCTGGTGGAACTCTTAGTTTTCCTTCTCAGCAATGACCTGACCTGTGCCTCCCAGTGGCCTCAGAAGCTCCTGCTCCTGGCTGTTAGCAGCTTCTTCAATAACCTTTGCCCAAAATGTCATCATCTTCAGCTTTCCAAACCTGATCAGTTCTCTGAGCTACTCGGTCACCAATGTCGCCAGGGTCCCTGATTATGCCGCATGCACCAATCACCAGCAGCATGTCCCGGGCATGACAGTGGCCATCAGGGGAAGGGGTACTTCCTATACAGCAAGCAAGGAACACCTTCTCTCCATTGTGACTGGGACAGGAGCAATGATGGGCATCAGAGGACATAGATCACACTGGAGAAATCCCCAGACAGCATTGTTTTCCCCGGCATGGAAACCATCAATCGGGCCACAATGAGGTCTTAGCAGAGTGCTTTCAGTACAGGTATGGAGCTACCCAGACCCATACAGTGTGAAAGGTTACGGTGCACAGGTTCTGGAGGACAGGGACTCTATTGCACCACCTTCCCCATGTCCCCCCAAGTAGCAGAAACTGACACATCAGTAAATATAAAATGCAGCCAAAGGGAAGGTGCTTGAGGACCCTAAGTCCTGGGTTCTGGTCTCACATGCTTCCTCGGGCAGGGAGCTGCAACTGACTGCTAGGAGCACCGGAGAGGGTGTGGGCTCAGGACAGGTGAAATCGAAATGGAGATCGCTGTTTTCTGATGTTTCTTCCATGTCGCTGTGGAATTTGTAGCCAAGTTTTATCTTTGTGTTCTGCTATCTAAGTTATAATCATCAGGACCCTCTCTGGAAAGGCAGCACTGCTGTGAATACAAAACTTTGAGCTGGCAAGAGTGGATTATCCCTGGGGGTTAAGGGGAAAGACTATAGCACTACGACAGCTGCTAGTTCCTCTCTTCAGATGTGTTGTGTTGGTTCAGTCCTCTGAGAAGCGGGCCAAGATGGGGCAAAAAACAGACCAGCAATTTATTAGGGAAAATGCTGGGCCAGGAAGGGCGGAAGGGATAGGAAGGAGCCAGAGGAGGCTAGGAGAATGATCAGGCTTCAATAATTCCAATGTTTGGGACAGGTGGCATAGGAAGTGTCTTAGACTGCAGTGCAGTGTGAAGGAAGTTTCAGTGAAGCCAATGGAGTCCTTGTTCCCAAGCTGCCCATCGGAGAAGGCCCAGGTCTCCAGGAAGACTCTGCTGTGCTGCCAGTTGCTAGCATTGGCTGGAAGGAAGCAAAGCTGAGCCTTCTCTGTGAACCCTAGAGAGACTCCCCCGCTGCCGCCCTCAGAATCACCACCTCTTCAGTCAGAGATCAGGGTGGCACATTTTCACAGCCCCTGCATCCCACCCCTTGTGCCACACAGATTCTTCGTGGATGCTGTGAGCCTCTCTTTCTAAGGGAAACTTTCAAGAGGGTGGTTCATGGTACAAACTACAGCTCCCTCCTCTTGCTGCACTTGACCTTGGGGCCATAACTGGTAGTCATCCTTTCCCCTTTCCCCTATCCATTCTTAATCATGCACACTCTCAACTGTCACCTAGACAGGTCTTGATAGGTTACCTGGTGGTGCGGCCCAACCCTTCTGTCCCGAGGGGTGTAAACCCTTGGTTATCATAACCAGTGGATCATTGGGCTCCACATTCCAATATTTCTCCCTGCTCCCACTTTGTAAAAGCATCCGTGCCTTTTTCTAGTAACTGATCAAGGTATTTGTAGTAACTTCAGTAACTTAGGGTCACTTACTGAGGTCTAGTAACTTCAAGCAAATGAGGGCCAGTTACTATCGCCAGAACAGTGACTCTGAGCTGCTTTGCTTGCCTGCTCATCCCAGAACACACGGAGTCCAGAGTGTCCTGGCAGCAGCCCTGGCTTAAACTTTAATGGGACTCTTGCTGTGTCCCTGGTAAGAGTGTGTCCCCTTTGGGTACCAGGACTTCCCACCCTGCAGAGCTTGGGGTGGGTGGGCTTGATTACCACGGGCATTTTGGCAAACCTTTACTAACCACGTTGGTGGTGATCAAATTTCTGTTGAGGAATCTGGGAAGATGTCTACAGCCTTGAACCACGGCTGGGAGCATTTCAAGGCCTGATTCTACCTCTGCCCCTCCCTAGGCCTCAGTTTCCTCCCATAAAAAGAGGAAATTGCTCTCTGAATTCTAATATTTTGGGATTCAGTTGTCAGGCACACACACACACGCACACACAAAAATATTCTCTTCCCTCTTCCCTCTCTCTCTAGCCTCCCTCTGTTGCTGGCCCAATAGCTCATACTGCTCCGTTAGTTTGTTTGGGGCAACAGGGCCTTACCTGAAGAGGATTAGAACAAAGTCAGGGTGAAATTTGAAACTGGGGAACGTTGGTGGGCTAGGGAGGGGTGAGAGAGGAGAGGGAGATGTAGAGGCGGTATCTGGGAGGATAGCTTGTCTGAGGAACAAAGAAGAGGGGAGAGATGTTCTAGACAGGAAGCAAAGGAAATAAGGCACAGAGGTATGAGAAAGCAGATGTCCTAGGAACACTGGGCTGAGGCCAAGGCTGAATGGAGAAGAGGCGGCCTCAGTAAGGAACCCCAAAGGCTAAGGGGTTTGAGCACCAGGATAAGGAGGTTAAATTTTTACCCTAGAGGTAACTCAGAATAAGTGGCAATTTTACATAGAGGAGCAACCCAATACAGAGTTGATGGGCACATGGGAGTTGGATTCTAGGGAAAGGAAAAAAGTCTAGGTAGAGGCAGGAGGGAGACAAGTTAGGAACTAAGGCAATGTTCTCACCAGCAGAGGTTTCATACTGATGGCCCATGGACCATATTTGGTCCCGAAGAATGTTTCATTTGGCCCATTCAGTATTTCTGAATTTTGGGAATTTGTTTCCATCATTGAAGAGTACAGGATGTTTTGTTAGAATATGGATTCCCTGCTTCTGCTGAAAGATTGCATGTTCACAAAGGGCCCATGACGCCCCAGGTTGCTTCGTCTCCATACTCCCCATCACCTCACACCTGGCCCCATCAGTAATTTATGTGAACTACAGGTACTTAAGTGTGCAATCCCTGGCTCTAAAGCTACTAGAAACAGTCACTGCGGTTGGGGAGAGTGTGCTGGGGTGGGGGTGAGGATGAGGGGGGCATCTGAACAAATAGTTGGAAGAAACAAATAGGGAAGGTGCAGAGTGCGTTAGGGAATTTCTTTTGAGAGAAACAGTGTGGCCAGGGCTGCATGGATGAGGCTGAGAAAGAGACAGAATAGGGCCTGAGGGGATGAGCTGTCCTGTCTCATCTCCATCCTGATCCACCTGACTTCCAAGTCACCAATTTTCAGTTACCAAACCCACAATGCTCCTCACTCCTGAGTGGTGTCTTTGTACATGCTGCTCCCTCCGCCTGGAATCCCCTTTCCTCCCTTTTATCTGGTGAGCAGTGTGCATTCCTTGGCTACTCACTGCCATCCACAACCGGGGTCAAGAACACGACTTGGGCTGGCCATTACCCCCAAGGCCCCAGTTTACGGCCTCTTCTCTGGGTAGGCTGTTCTCTGGGGTCTTGCTCAAAATGGAATGGATGGATGAATGTACGGATGAATGGATGACTGACCGATGGGTAAATGAATGTGTATCCTATTGCAGAGCTCGGATGTTTCCCTCCTTGTAACAGACACAGGCTCCACCCCACAAGAATAGACTGGGACAGTCTGGGGCAGTCTGATGCCGCAGGGGCCAGGAGGATGGACCAGGTGACCCTCTCAGACTCCCCCGAGTCCTCTCTAACCTCGTTCTCGCCCCCTCGTGGGCTCTGACCTAGAAAGACTGGGAGTGGGGGGTAGGATAGAAAGAAAGCACGACGGCGCTAGGACCCAGCAAGGCCGGAAAGCGGGGTTGGGGCGCCGCGAGCCGCTCCCTCTCCGTTGGGAAAAACTACGCTCCGCGGCGCGCGGCGGGACGGCGCGGCGGGAGGGAGAGCGCGCGCTTGAGCTAGTGCGCGTGCGCAAGAGCGCGCGCCAAGCGGGGCGGACAAAGGGGCGGGCGGCGGCGCGCAACCCGGAGGGTGGAGCCCCGGGCCAAGCAGGCAGGTGCGCGCGGGTTGGAGGGTGGAGCCGCGATGCCGCGATGGAGCGCAGCCCGGGCGGGCACCGGGACCCGGGCCGGAGCACCAGGCGGAGCGCGATCCGGAGCCGCAGCCAGAGCCCGGGCCAGGCCGGGGTCCGGGACTGCAGGGCCGGGTTGCTCGTAGCGGCGGCGACGGAGCCCCCCAGCGGCTGAGGGGCTTCCTCCCAGCCCCTTTGCGGGTGGCCGGGACTCAGCAAACCCCCGCAGCGGGGAGCGTGGGGATCCCCCCACCACATCCAGAACCCAGACAACCCCAAGAAAGTGGGGTGGGGGGAGCCTCCAGATCCAACACAGAACGACTTCTCAGCCGGCGAAGGCGAAGACTTTCTCGGTATTGAGAAGACTCCCCCTCTTCAATCCGGGCGACCCCCAAGACCTAGAACACAGTGACCCTCCTCTCCGGGATTGCGGCACCCCCTCTCAAGATTCTGGGCAATACAACTCCACACCTCAAGACAAGAAGACCCAGCTCAGAACTCCCCTAGATCAGAGTCCTAGACCCCCCAATTCCGGCACACAGAAACCCCAAATCTAGGGACCCGAGGACAGCAAGAGCTATCCCTCACCAGCAAGAGGCCTCGGGGCATCGCTCTCCCCACACACACACACACTCAAAAGATTCAGGACCCGGGTGACTGAATCCCTTACGGCGCCCTTCGCATCCCAGCCCATGGTTGTGGCGCCCTGAGCCCCTCGGGCCGGGCTGACGAAAACCGAGACGGCGCCCAGGCCCCCTGCCGCGGCGTCCCCGCGGCCCCAGCCCAGGTAAGCCGGGCCCAGGTGAGGAGCAGCAGGTGAGTGGTCACCGAGGCCCCTAGACCTGCAGGTGGGGAAGGAAGTATTGGGTGCGCACTGCCCCCCTCCCCAGCGTCGCCATGGATCCTAGGCTGAAGGACGTCTCTTTGTGTCTCGCTGGGAGGAGCCGCCCCCTCCTCCCTTCCCCCACTCCACACCCTAGCCTTGGGGTTCGGGGCCCAGGCCCCAACGGGGAGTGGTGGCAGAGCACCTTGCGCCACGGAGAGGGGAGAAAATGGTAGAGTACCCCCCCCAAGAAAAACAAAAAAACTGCGAGCCTGGAGCTGTTGGATCCTTGGTCTTTGGAGTACATGTACCCCTCCCCCGGAACCCAGGCTGAGTTCTCAAGTGAAATCCATCCAGGGAGAAGACTTTGGGGTGTCCACAGGTGAGGGGACCCATAGTGTGTAGCCCTAGGGTGATGGGTGAGGCTTTGGGTGTGTGTCTTTGTCTGTGAGAGGGCAGGGAATAGGTATTTGAGAGAATGGTGGGAATCCCTTATTTTCTCTGGGACTCCACTGCCCCCTACCCAGGCCACAGTGGGAGTCTTCACCTAGAACACTTAGTGCTCCCTGCAGGACAGGGAGGAGGCAGGCGCTTTCCAAAGTGAGGCACTGGTTGCTGGGAAGAGGAGGCAGCCTGGATGAAGAAGCCATTTCAGGTCAGGCACTTTTCTGTCCCCAGGTGCTCCAAGGGGCAGCAAACCCAAGGCCTTCCCTTCTTTTCCTTACCTCCAAAACACCGAGGCCCACCCCTCAGATTGGGTCAGTGCGTTCTAGACAACCAAAGGACCATTCTAGGTTATCACTCTAACTTTCCAGGACATATACAAGGCAGTAAGTACCTCAACCTGGCCCTCAGTGACAGCGAGGTCCTGAACTTTGGGCCCTGCAGTTTATGGGAAGATGAGAGGCCTGGGGATGCTTTGCCCTGGAATTCTGGATCTGTGATCCTGAGAAGGGGCTGAATGGTGCCAAGGAAACAGTCTGGGCTGCTGGGGCTTCCACCAGTCTCTCCTCTCTGAGCCCTCTGCAGGCAAGCGGCTGTGCTGAAGAAAGCAGGATGCAGGTAGCCCCGCCAGGAGTTTCTTTGTTCGTTCATTCATTTAGTGAACTTTAGCTAGGGTCTGTGATGTACCAGGCTCTGGAGTCAAGGTCCATTTTCTCATTTCATCCCAATCTCCTCTCCTGATCTTTACTGTTTATCAGACCCCTGGGCTGTTCTCAGTTTGCCCAGGCCACACTTGGTTGGAGGGGGGCCTCATCAGGCGCAGTTGACCATCTCTGACCCCACACCTGAAGCACCTGATCCCCATCTTGCTGCAGACTTGGGTCCCTGAGTGAGTCTGTGTGGCCAGTTCTTCTTTCCCCTTTTAAATACCAAATGCCCACCGCCTCACCTGCTGCTAGGATTGACCCAAGGGAGAGGATGTAATCAGCAGGAGAAAGGGTTGGAGATGCTTCTGGCCAGATCTCTGGCAGCCTCTCCTGCAAATTCAAAGAGAGTCAAGGCAACTCCCCTCAGCATGGGCTGTGGGGGAGCCAACTGCCCCGAAGATTGGGTGATCTTGGGTGAGTTTGTAGCATCTCCCAGAGACAATGACAGAGAGTGAGCTACTCTGTAGCCAGCTGGAGGGGTGGATGCAGATTGCAGTTGGGCCTTCAGAAACATCCAGGTGCGTCTTCTCCATCTCTGAGAGTTCATTTCCCACAGTGGATTCCCAGGAGCCTGAGGCCTTGTCATATGACCCACAGGCAAGGGAGTGGAGTGAGCTAGAGAGCAGAGATTTGAGTCACTGTGACTAGGGAAAACCATCAAGAGGCCAGAAGGAGACAGGAAGTAAGATCTCCCCTTCTCACTAACCTGCAGTGGCTCCCTGATGAGTCTGGACCAAACCACAGTCAAAGCCCTTTGCAGTGTGGCCCTAAACCACCTCCAGGTGTCATCTCCCACTGCTCACTCATCATCCTCTACTTTACCTCTGGCTCATCTCCATGCCCCCTAATTTCCTCCCTCCCTCCCTCCCTCCCTCCCTCCCTCCTTCCCTCCTTCCCTCCTTCCACCGTGTGTTGTTCCCTGACCTGAAAAGCTCCACTATTGGATGGCACAGGAGCAGCTCTGCCTCTACCTTCCCTTTTGATCTGACCCGGCCGGCACAGAGTGGAGAGCTGTGTTGGACTGCTTGGTGGCTTGGTGGCTTGGGGGCAGTAGCATGTGTCTACATGTGTTGTGAGAGTTTGTCTGCACATCCAGACCTCGAACTCCCAGTCGTGGGACCAGATCTGTCTCGTCCCCAGGGCGTCGGCTTTGTCCAGCCAGAACCCAGCGTAACATACAACACGTGTAAAATGCAGCTTCTAGGCACATTTTGACGATCCAAACAGTGTTTTTCTCCTATTGGTGGTCAGTGCTAAAAAACATACAATTTCACATACAAATATTGATATTTGGATCCTATTGAAAAAGCAGGTGAAGTGGCAAGCCCAGGCAAGAGCCCAAGAGTGACAGTGATGACCTTGAAACAGCACCACCCTCCAGCCTGCCCCAGGCCCACTTGGCCTGTTCCCTCATTAACAGGACCTGCTGGCCCCTCTTGCAGAAAACTGGCTCTGCAGGCCTGGGGTGGGAGCCCGAAAGCATTTGCTCCTCGGGTGACCGTGGTCTGTGTGTGTCTTGCACATGTAAGCACTCCTGCCTCCCCCATGGCCAAGGTAGAACATGCGCGACGTAGCACCCCTCTGGGGTCTTGAGGCTGTGGCAAGGTGAGCCTGGATTCCTCCCACTGGAGCATCAGTAGCCTGTCCCACTTTCAATCTTTGCCCCGCCTCGTGCTTCCTCCCCTGCACTGGAAGAGTTCAGCCACCAGAAACCTGTTTTAACTGTCTCACTTAGCCAGGAGCAAAAGCTCAAGGTCCTAGGCCCAGGTCTTGCTGAGGACTCTGACTCTCTGGGCCTCCATTTACCCATGAGTCAGAGCGGGATTGGAAGCTGTAAGCGTCCTCTGTTTTAACTTTCTAGGACTCGAGACTAAGCTGCTCTAGTTTGGGTCAGGCAGGAGAGGCAGGGGCCTAGATTCAGAAGTCGTTCAAAAATGCCAGTGTTCCCTAAACATTAATGAAACCAATGGGTGTTGCCAAGTAGCCGGGCCAGGGGCCAGCCCTGGGCACCAGGCACTCGTCATGGCCCTGCAGGGAGTGTGCCATCTTCTTGGAGGAAGGTCTATAGCAGCCAGAGGTTGGAGGGACAGCAGAGCACCATAATTGAGAGCACAGTCTCTGCACCCTGCCTGCACCCTTTTGTTTGTTTTGAGTCCTGCTTAACAGCTGTGTGACCTTGGGCAACTCAACCTGTCAGGGCTCTAGTTTACTGATGTGGAAAACAAAGAAAATACCTACCTCACGGTCATCAGGGGGAGTGAGTTAAAAGCATAAAAATGGCCTAGGACCTGGTCCGGCACATGCAACTATTGCTTCTAATTTAAAGGTGCATTGGCAAGCCAGAGACTAGGCCTTGGTAACCACCTTGACTTTCCTGTCGCCTGTCTGGGGAGGCCACAGGGCCTTCGGTGCTGTCCCCACGTATGGGGAAGCAGGTGTCAGAGAGACGGTACTGTGTGGTGCTGAAGAGCATGGAGTGAGTCCCTGGTCCAGGTGGGGTGGGGTAGAGTTTATGAGGGCTTTTCCAGTACCGTGGCCCATGGCTCTGCCTGAGGGTGGGGTCTCGGGTGGCCTGGCCCTAGTTCTGTAGTAGAGGCCCTCTTCCTTCCCAGCTCTGCTGTCAAGGTGCTCTGCCTGCTCGGCTTCTATCCCCAGGCTTTCTGCCCTAGGCAGATGGACCTCAGGCCAGAGCCTGGACCAGCATCTCCAATAGCTTCAGTCTTCCCCAAACTCCTCCCTCCCTCCCTCCGCTACTCCCCTGGTCTTATGAAGCTGTGGCAGTTAGGCCTAGACGGCTGGTTAAAGCCCCTCCCCCATCCTATCCACCTACTCTCCCCAAACCCCACAAGAGCCTGGCCACAGCCTGGAGAGGGAACAGGTCCAGACACCCAGGTGGGCCCTGCTCTGGGAGCTGAGTACTATTAGGGTTGGAAGGAAGCAGGGGAGCATTTTTTCAACGTCGAGTACTCCATGCTGGGCACTGGCCATTGCTTTCTCATTTGGCGGAGAACAGTGTTAACCCAGAGCGGGGATTTGAGCCCAGTTCTGTGAGCCTCCAGAGGTTTGTGTGAAACTGGCTGCAGACTGCCTGGGTGTGAATCCTCCCTCTGCCACTCACTGGCTACATGACCTTGGACAAGGCAGCTGTCCTCTGTGCCTCAGTGTCTTCTGATGTGGAATGGGGATAATAACTGTTCCTATTTCCTAGGGTTGAGGGGAAGATAAAAGAACCCCTTAAGGGCTGCTGGGGTTTTTTTGTTTTTTTTTTTTATTGATTGATTTTTAGAGAGAGAAGAAGGGAGAAAGAGAAGAAACATCAACTTGTTGTTCCACTTATTTATGCATTCATTGGTTGATCCTTATATGTGTTCTCACCGGGGATCCAACCTGCAACCTTGGTGTGTAGGGATGATGCTGTAACCAATTGAGCTACCCGGCCAGGACCCCGCCATGTAAATGTTTGGTATTACTGCTGCCAAACCCTGCTGGGGTATGCAAATGAGTTGGTCTGGCCAGAGGAAGTCACTGTGACTTCTCACTACAGCAGCTCTCCTCCCTGTGGCTTTAGCCAGTCATGGGAGAGACAGAATGTCCTATCTGCCTCCGGGTGTTAGGATGGCTGAGGGGCAGGGGTCGGGCTGCACGGTGCCACCTCATCCTCCTGGTCAAGACCCAGAGAGGCTGCAGAAATCCCCGCCCCAGGGCAGTTCCCACAGTGGGTTGGGCACCCCCCACCAGAGCAGGGAGATTCTCCAATGCCTGCCAGCCCTGTCCCATGTGTCTCCAGGAGGAGCAGTGGGGCCCACAGTTAACATGATTTAGTGGTAAAAAGTACAACCTCTAGATCCTGCTGTGTGACCTCACGCCGGTGTTTAACCTCTCTGAGCCTCAGATCCTTCATCTACAAAAAAGGTGGATGGTACTGTACATGCCTTGTAGGGTCACAGTGAAGATTTACTGAATGAATGTGTGTAAAGTGCTGTGCGTGGCACTGTGTACCCACTAAGGGTTTGCTCTTAATACTAGTTCTCAAAAGCTCTGAGCAGAAAGGGAATGTTAGCACACTTTTATTGGTTAAAAAAAAAAAAAAAAAGGTCTTTCCTCAATTTCCATATCTAGAATTTAAGGAAGATCCTGCCCACTTTTCCCTCATTCACTCACAGTTGCCAGTGCAAGAGCAGCCAGGAAGGCCCTAACCTGGGCTTGATCCCCAGTCCCCGACCCCGACGGATCTGTGGATGGGCTTTCCTGCCCCCACACCTGCTCCCGTGGGGCCACGACAGGTGAGAGCTGCCGCGTGGAGGAATCTGCACCCTGGGGCTCTCAAAAGCCTCCAAGGCTTCCATTGCCTCCCCTTCCCTTAGCCTCACTGCAGGGACAGTGGCGGGAGCTGCGGGGGCAGGGGTGGGGGCTGGCCTCTGAGGTCCCTGAGCTGGGTTGGCCACATGCTGTCTCTCCAGGGCCAAGCACACGGATTGGCTTAAGGAAGGGTTCTCCTAAGGCCAGAGTTTGGAGTGCAGCTCTCTGGGAGTGGGAGGCGGGAGGCGGGAGGTGGGCCCTCACGGTGGCCTCCCAGGCCCTTTTCACCGCTGCCCTCATCTCCTGCCCTGGTGCCACAGACCCACCACGCTGCGACCACGCTGGCCTCCTCACTGCTCCCCAAGCACAGTCCCCAGTGCCTCCACCAGGGGAGCTCTTCATCACAACCCCTGCGTGTGTGCAGCCTCCTCAGGATGGCCTTCCCTGACCCCATCTACAATTCATTCCCCACGCTGGGCATTTCCTCACCCCTCCCTGCTCCGTTTTCCCCTGCAGGACTTCTCACAGTCTGATGCCTCTTACTTGCCTTTATCACTGTCTGCCTCCAGACTCGAGTGTGAGTTCCTTGAGAGCAAGGCTGTTTGGCTCATGAGGGTGTTCCAGATCCAAGAACAGTGCCAAGCGCGTCATAGGTGCTCAACAAACTCTTACTGAATGTTCTAGAACCAGACAGTTACCTCTAAGCCACGCCTAGCTGTGTGACACTGGACGCGTCAGGTAATCTTCCCTCCTCTGAGTCTGAGTCTCCTGAGCTGTAGGTATAGATGTAATGGGAATAAGACGGTTGTGAGATTTAAATGAGTCGATATGAGTATATGAAAAGTACTTGTATTTGGAGTGTTTCGCAAATGTTGGCTGTTATTGATACTTTAATCAGCACCGTCATTATCGCTGCACTACTGACAAGAAAATGGAGGCACGGAGAGAGTAAGACTCACTGCCATTCTCCTGGTGAGAAGTGGTGGTGACCTGGTCCTACCCAGGAACGCCTGAATCCGGGCTCTGGGCCCCTAAGCTAGCCCACATCCCCCATTCTGTCCCTGTACAGGGGCTCGGGGGAAGTGGGAAAGGGTGAGGGCTCTGGTTCGGGAAGGGCTCATCTCTTCAGGAAGCTTCTGCTCACCCAGCCACTCCCCCAGTGGCCACCACCTGTCCACTGATGGGCACCCAGCCACGACCCCTGGCCCAGCAGCCAGGAGTGGGCAACCACCGTGCTCTCCGCCCTCCTCTCCTGTTGATGCCCCTGAATGCTGGGCTGCCCACCTCACCCAGGCAACAAGGCCCGTGCCTCCTCCCACACCCACCGAGGCTCCCACAGCTAGGCTGGGAGGGGTGGGGCCCAGGGCTCCCACCCACCCATGGGGCCTGGCAGGGAGGAAGGCCGGAAGAGCCTGGAGAGCCTGCCTCAGCTCTGGACCCAGGCTGCATGTGGACAGCATCCCAAGCTATTAACCCCGGAGGATGTGCCTTGGGAGGCGCAACGTATGCCAGCTGGGAGGGGGGCCAAGGGGCTCCCTGGGCTGCCCCCAGTAGGGAGGACAGTGGGAAGAAGTTGTTCAAAGTCTCTTAGACTCAGTCTTGGGGAAGTCCCAGCTGTACTCAGTCTCCTCACCTGGGAAATGCGGGTGCTGAGTCACCTGATCTCCAAAGTCCCGTCTGGCTCAAGTGGGTTCAGGGGCTTCTGGAAAGATACCAGTGGATATACTGGCATTTATTTAACCGAACCCCTACTGATAGACACTCGGGTTGTGTCTGACCTTTCCAGCACTGGGGGCCTGGGTTAAGATTCTGCAGCACTTCCTCCTGGCTGCCCAGCCACCTTAGGCCTCCCCTGGCCTTGCACTTGGTGCTGGGCCCGCATAGGTGCTGTCCACGCCTGTGGTGCTGAAGACAGTGGGACTAGAGGGAGGCCTGGGTTGCAAACCAGGGACCAAGAGTAGAGAGGGAGAGAGAGCAGGCAGGGTTCAAGGCTCAGTCCCTGGCACTGCCCCTCACTGGCTGAGTGTGGCTTTGAGCAAGTTGCTTAAACCCCCTGGGCCTCAGCATTCTCATCTGTGAAATGGGTTTGCTGTGAAAATGGAATGGCAGCAGCCGTGTAAAGTGTTGGCACATTGAGAAAATGGGGGATAATTTTGACTCTGTTATTTTAGAGACAGTAAAACATAGTGGTTAAGCTTTTGACACTGGAGTGACAATGCCTGGATTTGAACCCTGGCTCTGTTACTTACTGACAATCTCGATCTTGTGCCTCAGTTTCCTCGTCTATAAATCAGGATGGCAGCCCCTGTGTGGGGATGTTGCAGGGTTAGATGGGTCAGTCTATGCGAAGCAGTTGGCACATGGCAGGGCTCCCTGAGTGCTGGCTGTTTCTGCACCTCTCCTCCAGGGTCACGCTCGTGGCAGCGCCTCCAGCCTCTGCACGCGGTGACCAGCACCATGCAGCCGCCCCGTCTCTGCTGTGCTGGGGCCGGGGCTGTTGGGGGCAGCAGCACCTCATCCTGCAGACACACTGGCCTCCAGCCCAGTCCTTCCACTAGCTTTCTATGTGATTTTGAGCAAATCACAGTTCCCTTCTGGCCACCAGCCTCCACGTCTATAAAGTGGGGCTAATGACGCCTCAGGAAGGCTCCTGGGAGGATAGGTCTGTGCTCGTAGGATCACGTACAGGAAGGCCAAGATATAAAAAGTTACAACTTCCCTCACACTTAAAAGAATTATTCACCCGGCATTTGTCACGCCCTAAGTGTTAGAAATAGCAGGATGATTAAGGCATAGGGCTTACTTTCAAGGAGCTCCTGGGTTTCTTGCTGAATTGTCAGTCTGCTTCGGGGCTCATTCAGCTGCCACCCCCTTCAGGAGGTCACCCTGGTCCCCACTGCCAGTGCCCTCCTTGGAAGTGTTGGAGCACTGACCACTGCCTTCCTGGCCTCACGGTTATCTGAGTCCTTATACTGTCTGCCTTCCTGACTTGTGAGGTTCCCCCCTGTACCTGGTCCATCGCTCTGACCTGCTCGCCTCGTGGCAGTGCCCAGCACAGGGCTCAGCGGATACATGCGCCCTGCGATCGGCAGGCTGCAGGTTACATAAACTCTACTCAAACTGACTGACTCGGAAAGGGAAATGTTTTTGTTCGTGAGACGAACATTCGGGAGTGTGATTGGCTTTAGGCACGCCTGATCTACACGTTCGGAGCCACAGCAGCCTGGGGGGTGGATGGGGTGGATCCGCTGGTTGGCCAGGCTGGGGTCAGGCCTGCCCCTGCAGCCAGGGTGCAGACAGCCCCACCGAACATACGGGCTGAGGAGACCATTCCCTAAAGAAAGGGGAATTGGTGGTGAGCAGGGGAAAACATCGTGGTTCCAGTCAAGAAACCATTGAAAATGCGTGAGCTAGGCAAGAATCAGGTCCAGTCTGCTCTTCAGAAAATGTACCTGATCACATGTGTAGGAGAGGGGGGTGGAGGGGAGGAACCTGGAGGCAGGCAAGGGGAGAGTGTGGGGTTCTGGGAGCTGATTCAGCCGCACAGGCTAAGGGAACGAAGCTTCAGCCCCTGGCTTTACAGAGAAGCAAAGTAAGCAGGTGAGAGAGGGGCTCCCTGTTCCCACTCTGTACCTGAAATTCCACCTGGTAGCTGGTTTTTCACAGGGGCTTATAATAATATTGATGCAAGCAGGTGGCCCACACAGGAACAGTCGTCCACTCAGTGGCACCTTCCCAGGGAAAGGCTTTGCAAGGATGCCCTTTTGGGCTTGCCTGCGCTCAGGAGCTGCGTGGAGACCAAGAGCCTGGGAACCCAGAGTGAGAGTCAGAAAGGTCTGACCGACATCTCATAGTCTGACTTTGCCCCCTGCTGATTCCCAGATGGGGGGTGCCCCCTGTCTGCACCCCACTTCCTCCCTACTGCAGCTGTGGGCACTATCTCATTTTAAGGGCTGTCTGCCTAGGTCGCCTTCAGGAGCCTCAGAGGACACAGTGCCTGCGATCTGAAGCCGGTGGCCTGAGTTCAAGTCCCAGCTATGCTAAGTATTAGCTCTTGGCAAGTTACTTAGCCCATATATGCCTCAATATCCCTTTCTGTTAAATGGGGATAATAGTGGGAGCTAGCGCCTACCTCCTAGACTTGTGATTGTTAAATGATTTAATCCACAGTGTTAGCATAGCAGTTGACATTAGTGAGTACTCCATAAATATTAGTTAGTATTATTCTCCCACAGACAGGATAAGGACAGGCCCCTTCTGTGTACAGGCTGGTCGCCCTCCACCTACTCCGGTAACTGGATTCTTGTCACTCAGTTGCCAGAGTTATCAGCATCCAGATTACCTTCTCTGGCCACACTCCAGGCAGTCAGATACCCTGAGGTTTAAATCTTACTGTTTCGCTTACTTGCTACATAACTCTTGAATTAGGGTAATGCTAGCTTCTGTAACAAACAAGCCCCTATACCTCAGCAGCCTAACACAGTAGAGGTTTCCCTCTGGCTCAGACCAAATGCAGAGTGGATAATGCCCCCACACCCAGGGACACAGGCTCCTCCTGTCTTGTAGCCCCACCATCTTTTAGGGCCTGGAGTCCTCTGCATCAAGTCAGCTTACAGGAGAGGAAACAGAGAAACTCTACCCATTCTTAAAAGCCCCAGCCTAGCAGTGACACATCATTTCCGCTCTCATCCCATTGGGGAAACCAGGCACGGGGCCACGCCTGGCGCAAGGGAGGCCAGGCGTGTGGTGCGGACAGCGGCCCTCCAGCTGCATGGTATGGGCCGCCACACAGGGTTTGGCGGGCAGCTGGCTGTCTTTGCCACAAGCGCAGTAGGCCATCGACCGTCGGCCTCTGCTCTCCCTCCATAGAACAGAAAGCATCACTCAGTTGTGGCCATGGCTGCACAGCTGTCTGCATTCATTAAAATCACTGGATTGTACACTGTGGGAGAATTCTGTGATATGTAAGTTGTACTTCAAGCTGTCTAGAAAAAACAGGACTTGTGCTGCCCTCCCCTGTCAGGACGCTTGTGAGGACTCAGTGAGGTTCTGCCAAGCCGGCACCGTGTGCACGTAGCCAGCAGGGGCTCCAAGGCAGGCCTGAGTTGGGATATGTATTGGGCGTAGTCTTCATAGGGCACCCACCTCGAGCCACCTGCCAGCAGGAAGTGGTAGGTGGTGGTAGCTCTTGCTTCTGGCCTGGGAAACCCTAGCCCCACCTCTGTGGCCCTCCCGGTGTGTGCAGGAGGACCCAGCCCACAGGGCCAGGGCCTCTGTGGTCAGAGCCATGGAGTGTGGGTGACACCCTCCTGCCTTCAGCAACATAGATAGGGAGCCAAGGGCCTCCTGGGGGGCCAGCGAGGACATATGCCTGAGGTGCAAGTCGTGCGGGGTGCCCCAGGGGCAGTGCAGTCAGCTCGGAAGCGGGTAGATGCCGAGCCAGCTGCCCTGGGTCTGCCAGGAGCCTCGCTGCCTGGTGCTGGAGCATTCACAGCCACTCCTTGGAGCACAGGCAGTGACAGTGACGCGGGTGAACACTGTCACACCAAGTTCCCCACTGACGCCAGACAAATAAATGCCTTCAACCCGAGTGACCTCCCTGAGTGGTTACTCGGGAGGAAGCTGTGTCTCGCACACTCTGGTCTCAAGTCCCCGCCTGAAGAGAGGAGCTGGTCCTCTGCGTGGACTGCTGTGAGGGTTGAGTTCATCCACGTGGAGCGCCCGGGCCGGCGCCTGGCACCCGTCACCTCTCAGTGGGAGCCGACCTAGCACAGACACTGCCTTGGCGGAGGCTGCGCCCCCAGCAGGCCTCTGTTTCCTGCTCGGACACCGAGAGGTCTGGAGGTGCTCCGATGTGCTGCCTCAGGAGCCACCCCTGCACTAGCAGCATGACCTTGGTCAAGTTGTTCGTCTCTGTGCCTCGCCCTCCTCACCCCTAAAGGGGTGAGGAGGCAGTAACAACGGCCTCCTCATGGCATTGTGAGGGCGAGGTGAGTTCACCCTCAGAACAGGACCTGGCGTGTAAGTGCAGTTTACATGGTAGTTTCTGCTGTTTTGTTATTATTTCCTTCATCACACAAATGTGGGAGCTACGGCCCAGAGGAGTGATGTGACTTGCTCAAGGTCACCCAGCTAAAAAGTGGTGCATGCTAGGATCAAGGCCAAGCCTGCTGAGCCCCAAGGCCTGTGCAGTCTCCGTCACTCCCTACTGCACCTCTTAAGTCACATGCGTAGGAATTGGGTCAGAGGCAGCGTGTACCTGGGGGGATGGTGCAGTAGCAGGGACGGTGTGTGGGTTCATTCCTTGTCTCCCGCTGACACCTCGCAGAGAACAGACCCAGGAGAGGGGAGTGAGGAAGGGGGTAGGGGGCAATAGGAACAACCCCCAAAACTGGATCCTAGGGACTGAGGTGATGATAGAAAGAGTTGAATCTGATGTAGCCCCAGCCCCTGGGGCACTTGTGGCCTATTGATGGGGACAGGCAGGGAACAGCTGAGACCACCAGGGACCCTGCGGGAGGTGGACCTGTCTGAATCCTGGGGCCTGAGCAGACAGGAATTGGCACCTGGAGCCGCCAGGAAGGCTTCTTGAAGGAGTGAGACCTGAGGACAATGATCCCCAAAAGCTGGAGCATGAGGGGGGGTGAAGGCAGGCAGCAGGAACAGTGGGGGAGACTGCAGGGGGCATTAGAGCTATAGCGAGGCAGTGCAGGGCAGTGTCAGGGCATGGGCTGGGCCTGGGGCAAGGGGGCCCATGTTGAGGCCAAAACCCACCCCTCTGTGGCTGTGCCCCCAACAGCCTGGCACCCACAGAGGGCAACTCTGAGGCCGAAGCAGCAGGGAGGAGCCAGGCACCAAGAGTTCCTGAGGGAGGGAGGAAAGGGCTTCCTTCTAGCAACCTGCAGCTGCCAATCAAGTGCCCAAGAAATGTGGAAACGGCCCAAAGTGGGAGCACTGCACACGTGTGTGCACATGCCTTGCAGCCTGGGGTGTCCACACACCAGAAGTGGGTCAGCAGAGTTGCCCAGGGTCTCTCCCTGGTGGGCAAAGGCAGAGAGGCCGTGCTCATCAGCACCCTGGAGAGAGCCCCAGACTTCACGGAAGGCTCGCAGTTGTTCCCTGCTGCATCAAAGCCATCACCCCAGTCCTCACTGGGGGTCCTGCCCCCCAGGCAGTGTGTGGGTGTTTGACGGGAGTTGGAAAGGCTGGCCCCTTCCAGCCCTGAAACCAGGGAAGACTATGACAGGGAGAGACCCCACTTGAGCCCAGTTGTTGGCTGCAGCCGGAAGGGCCCAGTGCTATCCAGCCTGGCACTGGGACTGCAGGGACTTGGTGACAGTGCCATGGCAGAGTTGGCTTGAGCACAGTGACAGTGGCAGAGGGAGGGGACACAGGACCGGGTGTCCATGGGCCTGCCACCATCCCCCCTTCCAAGGGTCTGTGAAATGGGCTACAGATGCTCAGGGCATTCATGTGGCATTTGTGATGGACTTCTGGCATATGTTCAGGCTGAACAAGCTAGGAGAGGAAAAGCAGTAGGCAGAGGAAGCTTCTATCAGAACAGGCTTATTCATGAATGGAGGGGAGGGGGCTGAATGGGGGAGAAGGATCCAGAGGAAGCAGAAGGGGCGGGAGCCAGAGCTGAGGCGGGAGGAGGGCTGCACGCTCCCCAGCCAGCTGGGAAAACACACAGATGGAGCTCCTCCGTTCGGGGCTAGGTGGGAGGCCAGGAAGTTCCCTCCTGATGTTCCTCCGCTCCCTGCGAAGTGGGAGGCTGGGTCGTGCAGAGAGGGAAGGGGAAAGCAGAGGAGGAGAGGAGGGTTTGGGTTTGGAAGGGGAGCAGCTGGGCCAGAGTGAAGATGCTGGCCTCACGGGGAACTCACCCCTTATCCAGCCTCTGGCTGTGCTCAGCCAGAGAGAATGTGGACCATAGTGATGAGAACACACACACACCCAGCACAGGGAAAGCACACACTCGGGCAGGCACCGAGCACTTCTTACCTGTGACCTCGCTGAACCCTCACAGCAGCCCAGAGGGAGAAGGTACTGGTATCCTTATAGATGGGAAATGGAGGCACAGAAGCAGGAAGTAACTTGCCCAAGGCCAACCAGCTAGAAGTGACAGCTGGGATTCAAACCCAAGTTGTCTGGCTCCAAGCCTGTGCTTTCTCTCGGCCACGGGGAGTGTTGGTGATACCCCTGGGACCAGAGGTAGAGGACAGTGAGGTGAGCAGAGGAGGCTCTCAGGAGGCAGGATCCGGGGCTCAGCTTCTAGAGGACCCAGTGCTGGCCTCTCCCGCTGGCGTGCACACCAGCACACGTGTGCACACACACTCCTGAGGGCTCAGGCCCCCAGTCTGATCCTCTCCCCATTACACAAGAAATGCAGGCCCCAGGAAGGCATGCACAGTTGCCAAGGCCTGGGCTCTCCCCACTGCAGCTCTACACCCCCACCCCCACCCAGCACCATCTGTACACAAACGCAGTACCTCTGGGGGGTGGGTGCATCCTGCTTGTGTGGACTCTGAAGGCGCCAATCAGGCCTTAAATGTGGAGTGGGGGGCGGCTCTCTGTGGGACCAGCACTCTGCGCTCGTGTCTGGGGGCCCCGACAGGGCTGTGTGTGCCTGCACGGGGCAGTGCTGTATCTGCGGCCAGGGAGGGGTTATAACGCTGTGGTGAGTGTGTGGCCACATCTGCACCATCCTGCCTGCGTTTTCTGAGACTATAACAAGTTTTTGATACTGTGACCTCGCCTTCCTCACCCCCAGCCTTATTTTCTCTATAGCTTGAATCACCTTTTCTCATAACATATAAATCATCTGCTCACTGTGTTTATATCCATCTCCTCCTAGGGTGTAAGTTTCACGGGGCAAGGTTATTACCCATTTGTTCAGGGTGGTGTCCCCAGGGCTCTGAACAACACCGGGCTGACAGCAGGTGCCGGCCAGTACTGTGGATGGGACCACTCATGTGAACTCAGTCCAGGGCTTGTCTCTGTGTCAGTATCACCTCTGACACTCGACAGCATGAGACAAACAGGCTGGCAGGGCCCAAGTTGGGGCTGGGGGCAGCGGCTGTCTCAAGGATGCTGGCTTAGCCCAGTCCTGGAGCCCTGGAGAAGGGTAATGCAGTAAAGATGCTATCGCCCCCTCGTGGCCATCTTGGGCCTGGCATCTGGCGTCAGCCCCAGAGATCCTGGATACAGGGGAGGAAAAGAGTAGGCGGAGGAGGGGACCCTAGCCTGATGTCACAGGCCATGCCACACCCCCTCACAACAGGGAGAAGATGAGCGTGGGCTGCCCAGAGCCTGACCCGCCCCGCTCCCTGCCCTGCTGCGGGCCAGGGACGGCCCCTGGACTGGGCGCAGGCGTGCCACTCCTCACTGAAGACATGCAGGCGCTGACCCTCCGCACACTGGCCGCTAGTGATGTCACCAAGCACTACGAACTGGTCCGGGAGCTGGGTAAAGGCACCTATGGGAAGGTTGACCTGGTGGCATACAAGGGCACAGGTGAGTACCTGCAGGGTGACTAGTTTTAAGGCTTGAGTAGAGAGTTGGCTGGGGCTCTCGGATGCCCTCCGCAGGGCCAGGAGGCAGAGTCTGTGGTCCAGGTGAAGAGGATGCAGCTCGAGCAGCCGAGGGCGGGGGAGACCAGACAGGTGGAACGAAGGAGGAATCTGGGGGCACAGTGCCCAGACTTGGGTGCCCTGGGAACGTCCAAGTTACCTTTGGGACACCCAAGGGGGTGCACCGAGGACGTTTGAGGCACAGGAGGAGGTTAAGGTTGAGGCTGGCTGTGGTGTTTGGAGAATCCCCAGCATACCAGTGATAGCTGACCAGGGCCATGGACAGAGCTGCAGGCCCTCCAGAACAGGTCACCGTGTTTAATGGAGGGTGGGGGCGACCCTGTGAGGACAGTGTGGCCATCTCCATTTCTTGAGGGAGGACGTAGAGATCCAGAGAGAGTCAGCCACTTGGCCATGGTCACCCAGAGGGTTTGAGCTAGGATGAGACCCCAGTTTTCAGTTCCAGAGCCTCCTCACTTAACCATGGAGCTTGATGTCTTCCCCACACTGCGGGCTCACGACAGTGCCCACTCAGTCAGTCAGAGATGGGGTCTGCATGAGCTCCCACATCTGCACACACCTGGGGCAGGCAGCTCTGCCCTGACAGAGGGCAACAGGGAGCATGCTGGACATGGGGTCACCTGAGTTGTGCAACTTGCTTGCTGTGTAACCTTAGGCAAGTGACTTAACATCTCTGTGCCTAAGTTTCCTCCTCTGTAAAACAGGATAGCCTTAGTGCCCAGCTCATAGGGTCATTGTGAGGAGTGAGTTGTGAGTGAATTCCTGAAGGCAAGGCCTGTGATTGTAAGTGCTCTGTGGACACAGGTGCGTGACACATAGCCGAGGCCCCAGGTATGTACAGGTGCCTGCCCAAGCAGAGTCAGCGATGTGTGCCGTGCAGGCCCTCGCCTCTTGGTACCTAATTCCTTCTTATTCGCTCACCCATTTAACAAACATTTGTTGAGCACCTGCTGTGCACCAGACTCGGGCATGGGAGAGGCAGCTGTGGGGAGACAGCGGGCCCTGCACTCAGGAGGCCGCTCCACGGCTGAGGGAGGCAGGCAGGTGCACGCACATAGCGTGCCAGGGAGAAAGTGGGGACTGGAGGGGAGGCAGCAGGCCCTCGTCCTGAGGGTCACAGGCCAGGTGCAGGAGACCCAGGCTGAGCCCTGATTTACTGCATGTCCCTCACTGAGGGCTTTCCCCTCGCTGGGTCATGCCTCTGGGGCCCCCGGCGTGCCTCGTGCCGTGTGCCTGACAGGCATGGGTGTGTGTCAGGTACAGAAGGGCAGGGAGAGGGACCTTCACCACTGTTGTCCTGCCAGGCACGAAAATGGCACTGAAATTTGTGAACAAGAGCAAGACCAAGCTGAAGAACTTCCTGCGGGAGGTGAGCATCACCAACAGCCTCTCCTCCAGCCCCTTCATTATCAAGGTCTTCGACGTGGTGTTTGAGACCGAGGACTGCTACGTCTTCGCCCAGGAGTACGCGCCCGCCGGGGACCTGTTTGACATCATTCCCCCTCAGGTACTGGGGCGACTGTGGACGGAGGGGAGGTGGGCTTCCAGGGCCCAGAGTGTGAGAGCTGGGGTGAAGGTTTCTTCCGTGAGCATTTGTTGAGTCACTGGAGGACTGGGGATTCACAGTGAACAGGACAGAGGTCCTGCTCTGGCTGTGGTGGGGGACAGACAGGTGGCAGTAAGCCAGATGACAGACTAAGATGAGCACAGGAGGGCAGCAGCCAGAATGATGGATGAAGTCCAGCGGTCACTTCTGCTGCAGCTGCAAAGGACCAGGCGGGGACCCAGAAAGGGATGCAGAAGGGCCACCAGTCCTCTCAGGGAAGGTGCCCTGGAGCAGGGAGGGTGCTGGGAGGGTCCCAGGCCCCAGGCTCTGCAGCGGGCCGGCACCAGGTTTGAATGCACTCTGCCACCTGCTGAGTAAGTGAGGAAGCCTCTCGGAGCCCCAGTGTCCATACAAAAGAAATGGACATAATGGGGAGCCCCTGTGAGGAGTTGCCGAGACAGTGCAGGACAGGGCACTTAACACAGCACCTGCCCCATGGCGGGTGCTCAGGACCTCACTGCAGTTACTGGGGAAGAGGAGCCAGACCGCTGAAGATGCCCCGGTGGTGAGGGAGGACAACCGGTGCTGTTAGGGGTATGGGTCACGGCCACCGGAGAGGCCAGGCCCTGGCTGGAGGTGGGACAGGCGTGGCAGCACTGGCAGTTGTCAGGGGGTGGGGGGAGGGGGGGAGGAGGATGACTGAGTTGGGGGAGGGGCGGGCGGGCGGCCCTGAGCATGCCCCCTTCTCTGGCCCCAGGTGGGGCTCCCTGAGGACACGGTGAAGCGCTGTGTGCAGCAGCTGGGCCTGGCACTGGATTTCATGCATGGGCGG
The DNA here is from genome assembly GCA_004024845.1 of Tonatia bakeri. Lineage (NCBI taxonomy): Eukaryota > Metazoa > Chordata > Mammalia > Chiroptera > Phyllostomidae > Tonatia > Tonatia bakeri. Next base: position 148,429 of record PVIA01003788.1, read on the forward strand.
CAGCTGGTGCACCGCGACATCAAGCCTGAGAATGTGCTGCTATTCGACCGTGAGTGCCGCCGCGTGAAGCTGGCGGACTTTGGCATGACACGCCGTGTGGGCTGCCGCGTGAAACGGGTCAGCGGCACCATCCCGTACACGGCACCCGAGGTGTGCCAGGCGGGCCGCGCCGATGGCCTGGCCGTGGACACCGGCGTGGACGTGTGGGCCTTCGGCGTGCTCATTTTCTGCGTGCTTACCGGCAACTTCCCATGGGAGGCAGCCTCAGGAGCCGACGCCTTCTTTGAGGAGTTTGTGCGCTGGCAACGTGGCCGCCTGCCCGGGCTGCCGTCCCAGTGGCGCCGTTTCACAGAGCCCGCCCTGCGCATGTTCCAGCGGCTGCTGGCGCTGGAGCCAGAGCGGCGCGGCCCGGCCAAGGAGGTCTTCCGCTTCCTCAAGCACGAGCTCACCTCCGAGCTGCGGCGCAGGCCCTCACACCGCGCCCGCAAGCCCACGGGGGATCGCCCTCCACCCGCAGGGGCAGGGCCGCTGCGCCTGGAGGCGCCCGGGCCGCTCAAGCGCACCGTGCTGACGGAGAGTGGCAGTGGCTCCCGACCCTCTCCCCCTGCCGTTGGGCCAGTGCCTGTGCCCATGCCTGAGGCTGGCCTGGCCCCCCCAGGGCCCCCAGGCAGGACCGATGGCCGCCCGGACAAGAGCAAAGGGCAGGTGGTGCTGGCCACGGCCATCGAGATCTGCGTCTGAGCCGTCCTGCCACCCTCGCGCAGGGGGCTGAGGGTTGGTTGCTGCGCATGCAGCGCATGCAGCAGGGCTGGGTGCTGGAGCCACCCTGGGCCCGTGCCAAGCTGGTGGTGGAGGCAGCGGCAACATGGACCAGCCCCGCGGGAGTGGTGGTAGATTAGGCAGGAAGGCAGCCTGGGCACCCATGCGTTCAAGGGGCTGGGGAGATAGCCACCAAAAGGCCTCTGGCCTGGCCTGTGGGGCCGGGGCGTGGCCCACAGGAGCCACGCCCCATAGACCTGAGGAGTCAGAGGCCCCCCTGACACCAGGAGCACAGAGCTTGCGGGGGGGACTCCCAGCAGCTCCTTGAACCCTGGAACCCTAACTACTTGCTCCTGGCCCTTTGCACCTCCTGGCAGGTGATCCCGCAGTCCCACCCTAGATCCTGCCCTCCTGTCCCCCACCCTCCCACCCTGGACACAGATAGGGACTGAAGTGTTGGAGCAGAGAAGAGGCTTAGCGACCCTGGGCACTGGCCAGAAAGAGGACGGTGAGCTGAGGGCAGTGTTGCCCAGCTGCCTCCTGCTGCTTCCCTGGGAGCCTGGAGGGGAGAGGCTAAGACCCCTGCAAAATGTAGCAAATGTCTGGATGTTGCAGTGAGAGTGAGTGTGTGTGTGTGTGTGTGTATGCATGTATGCGTGTATGCGCACGCGCAGGCACAGGCCCTGGGAATCCAGTGACACCCTCCAACCCATCCCGCTGATGAGAATGCTGAGCCCACAAGGAGGGCAGCTTGCCTTGGCCCACACATCCACTGAAGATGACGCTCTGGGAGTCCTCCCCTCCTCCCGGGGACTGAAGGACTCCCAGGGCAGGGGAGTGAGTGCAGAGCCCGGGGCACCCAGCTCCCCTGCTGGCCACACCTTCCCCGGGCCCAGGAAACTGCGCAGACCCTCCGTCCTCGCTGCCCGGCCCAGACAGCGCCCTGGCATTTGGCAGGCTGTGAAGTGACTTGTACCAGAAATCTCCCCTGGGTTTCTGCTGGGGTCAAAGCTGTCGGTCTCAGGGTGACCCTGTCCCCACATCTCACACATTTCTGGCCTTGGCGCACGACACTGTGGGTATGAGAATGGGGCTGCCGGGGAAGTGTGAGGGCAGTGAGAGTGTGACGGGTGTGTGTGTGTGTGTGTGTAAGTGCACAGAGTGCATATGTGCGTGTGTAGCCTTGTGTGTTGAGTGACTGCATCCAGATGCCTCAGTAACTCCGCCGTGCCCCCGGAGTCTCACCTGGCAGCTGCCAGAGGGCGTCCAGGCCTGCTTTTCACCACACCCCTCAGGGAACCCGGCCAGGAGGCACCTGCAGGTTGGTTCAGGCCCCTCGGCAGGAAAACAAGGGGAGGGGCCCAGCCTCACCCAAGGCCCCCTCACGCGCCCTGCCCTCTGTGGAGGAGCAGGACCCCGCAATAACCTCAACATGGGTGAGACTGCTCCCTCTGCCTGGCAGGGCACCGTCTGCCATCCCAGGCCCCACCTGCCAGGGTTCCTCCTGGGGCTTCAGGCCATTTGAGGGGCTCCTCGAAGGGCCAGGCTGACTACAGGAGCCCCGACCACCCTCTGGCCTGAGCCTCCACCTCTATTCACCCTTCATTCCTATCATGCAAAAGGGCTATAGGTCCCCCTGCCCTGCCTGGGTCCAGTTTACAAACAGGTTGCCCCAGGGCCTGGCCCCCCTCCTTGGTGTGCCGCCCCTCTCAAGACCCACCTCTCCAGCAGGCATTGGGGCCTCCACACGCCAGGTAAGTAGCAAATCCCTCCTTTCACCAAGGGCCAAGGCCCCCCATCACTGCCCCTGGCCCCACTGAAGCCCACCTGGGCCCCTCTCCCAGCCGCAACTTCTCCTTTTGCCTTAGGCCTTTGACATCCTGTCTCCTGCAATAACAAAGGAAGCGAGATTCCAAGTAGATGTCTCTGGAGAGTGATCTCTCTCTCTCTCTCTGTCTCTCTCTCTCTCTGTCTCTGTTGAGATCCATGTCTTAGTAGCTAGGATGTTAGAGTTGGGAAGGGACTGTAGTTACGTAGCCCAGCCACTTTCAGAGGCTCAGGAGGGGAGGCGACAGCCTGGCTCAAGCAGGGCTGGAACCAGGGCTGCCCCTTCACGGTGGGGCCCTGCCTCCGCTGCAGCCTCTGCTGGTTGGGCTGGGACCCTTTGCCCCTTAGGAGAGGTGTTGGTCACAGGTGTTTACCTCAGTTTATGTCACTGTCGAAGAAACAAAAAAATAAATAGCAAAACGTTAATAACAGCGTAGACATGAAGACTTAGAAAACAAAAAATACACAAAAATATCCTCCCCTTGCCATTCTGTGAAGTGTGTGTGCACATGTGTACGTGCACATATGTGCAAGTCTCTGTCCCAGCCCCTGTGCCCCCCACACTGCCCCCTGTCCTTTGGTGCTTCCCAGAGGCCCCTCTGAGCTGGCCCGTGGGGTGTGGGGAGCCCCTTGAGCAGGAGGCAGGACCACAAGTAGCTAGAGGGTCTCCCACCAGGTCCCTGAGCAGAGTCTCAAGGCCGCCGATACTCCCCAAGCCCCACGCTGGCTGACGGGACAGGTGTGGCGGCCGGCGTCAGCGCCGGGCCAGCTCGGGCCGGGTGACATCCTGGCCTCGTGGGTTGATGCCCCACCCACCATGCGTCTGTAAATACTCTGGCATCCTTTGGCCCTGAGGAGGTTTTTAAATGTGTTATTTACTTCTCTAATCATGACAATTGCTATAAAATAAACGAAAACTTAGAAAAACTACCATCGAGTGGCTGTCTTGTCTCAGGTACAGGGGCAGGGAGAGAGGCCTGCGGAGTTACTCTGGACACTGAGAACCTGGCAGATGTCCTAAGGTGGGGTCTGCAGAGCTGGGGTAGCCCCAGCCAGGGCCTGAGCATGAAGCCAACAGAGCAAGGATCCAGGCTGTGAGGGCAGGGTACGGAGCTGTCCCCGGCCTGGAGTCTCTGCCTCCACACAGTCCCTCACCTGCCTATGGCAGCAGCTCCTCTTCCTGCTCCCTCTCCTAAGCCCCTTCAGGCTCTTCTCAGCAGCCGGAGTGAGTCTTTTCACAGGTCAAACCAGTCACTCTGTTTGAAACCCTGCAATGCGTCCCCTCCCACCCAAATGGAAGCTGAAGCCCTGACGGTGGCCTCCGAGGCCCCAGACCCATCACCCACTGTGCTGCCTCCGGCCACGTTGGCCTCTAGGACAGCCAGGGTGCTCTTATGCTCACTTGAGGCCTGCACCCCTCTTGGGCTCTCCCAGACCTCCCCAGAGCCCCTCCCTGTGTGGCAGGATAGTAAGAAGCTGGGGAATCTCTTTGACAACTGGGATAAGGGAAACTGACAAAATAGTCAAACAAGGCCAAAGCATTTGAGCAATTTACAGCCAGCCAATGAATCACATGGTTTTATCTTTCCTAAACGGAGACGCTTAGGAGCAACTGGTTTACACATTCCAGACCGTCCTGACGTGGACCAGCCTCGGTCCCTCTTTGATGACATTCTTTGAAGATAAAACTAACCAGAAAATAACCCTGACCCCTCTGTACGTTGAATAATCAACATAACAAGGACACACCTGGAAAGCTAATGCGTGTTCTGCTAAGACCACCCCCCCCACGCCCCGAGACCTCCCCTAGGATTCCCAGAGGCCAAAGAAAAATAGAAAGCCTCAAGACAGACACTCTAGAGCAGGGCTGTCAGACTCATTTCTACCGGGGGCCACATCAGCCTCACAGTTGCCTTCAAAGGGCCGAATGTAATTTCAACTCCTTAGCTGTTAAGGAGTAGTTACATTTATACAGTCTTAAATTATTTCAGCCCTTTGAAGGCAACCACAAGACTTGCAACCAAGGGAGCAGTGGGCAGCAGCAGCTCTTCCCAGGCTAACGCCCCCGAAACTGTCTCCAAGGCCCGCTTTTCTCTGACTTTCCAGTGAGCGAACAGCAGCCCGCCTCAGCTCTCCCCTGCTGCTTCTTACCTTGAGCCCTTCCTTCCATTGTCTTCAGCTTTAATAAACATACTTTCACAATCGCTTAGACTTGTGCCATGAAATCTTCACTGCGCAAAGTCAAGAACCCGCACACTGCTGGCCAGCCCGCGGCAGACTCACTCCAGCGGACCTGTCTGGCAGCGCCAGCTCCCACGTCGCTGCCTGAGTGCTCTACGGGTGCAGAAGCCCCGCCCCCCGCTTCATCACACCTGGGCCCTCACCGCCGCTGCCAGGACGGAAGTGCCATGGAACCGTCAGCATTTGCCAAATTGCTACTCTCCTCCTCGCCCCCTGCCTCTCATGGGCCTGGCACGTGACTGGCCCTCTGTAACAACTTGTCCAATAAACGAGTGAATGCCCAATAATACTAAGTTAGGAGCCAAGGATAGAGCCATAAACAAGACAAATGATCGACCCGCTAAAGCTTATTTTCTAAAGAGGAAAACAGGTTACATAATTAGCTATGAAATAGGAGTTGGGGTTATTTTTTAAAAAGGGGAGGAGTCAAAAAAATATTTCATGCAGACCAAATCAGAAGGTGAAGTACTCCTCCCCAGGAACTTGATCTGAACACTGTTATTTCAAAAACCTCTGCAATTGTCTGCCATGAGGTTGGATACCTGGAGGCAATAATCCCTTTACTTAACAGAGTACTCAGATCGTTAAAGGGTGGAGGGAAAACCTACAAATGCAGATAGTACCTATCACTGCTTCCCCTGCTTGGTGTACAAATATCACCTCTTTATAAAGTCCTCAGGCTTACAGTCAAGACAGCGACATAGGCAGACATGGCTCACCTCTTCGCACAACCACATCAAAATTGCAACTAAAATACAGAGCAACCATCACTCAGGAATGTCAGAAATCGAGTTGAATGGAAGTCTGACAAATACGGAATTAAAGAAACCACATCTGTCCAGACACACAGGTGGGGCACGGATGTGGAATGGAGTGGTCCCTCACCCACGTGGATAAAAATTCAGAATGGATATCTTGGGAGCGAGGAGTCCCAGCCCCACACCAGGCCCCCCAGACCAGGATTCCACTGCCAGGAAGGTTGGTCCCTATAACCTCAGGCTGTGAACACCAGCAGGGATCAAGTCTGGAGGAGTTCTGTTGGAGCCCTAAGCATTTCCTCTTGGGAAACCCACACGCAGACTTGCCTACTCAGACTCACGCCCTCTGGGCTCCGGCACCAGGGTTTGAAGGGCACTAGTGATATACAGGGAGATTGAAGTGTCTGGCATCAGAGCAAGCAGAGACCATTGTCCCTTTTCGGAGCCCTCCCCCCACAGAGCGGATAAGCTGGTGCCATGTCCGAGACTCCATCAACCTGGCTAACACTGTGTGACCCACCTTGGAGGTCCTCAGAAACTCCACCCCACCCAATTTACCGGCCCACCTAAGGGGCTTTTCCATAAAAATGGCTGGTCTTAGCTCCTAAATCTTATCAAACAAGCAACAGCTGGCTTCAGTGAGCCCTAGCAGCATCCAGATTAGAGTCACAGCTTGGCTTCACCTGGGGAATCTCCAAGCCCAGCACAAGTAGCAGCCAACTCAGATTGCTTTACAGCTCAGGAAGGATTGCCCCTGGCAAAACACAGGTGGGGGCTGACCTAGGCCTGCACCACAGGGGGAAACCCCAGGGCCAGCGCACCCAGTGGACAGCTACAGACCACATCAGAACACCACCACCCTGTCCCCCTGCACAGCTGATCCTCCATGGACAGTGGAAGATGGTGGTCAGTGGTCACAGCCAGTTCTTGCAGCTGAGTGGCCTGGGTAAATCCCTCCCATTGACCTGCCCACAGCGCCAAGGCTCAACTACAAGAGGAGGGTGTACCCAGCCCATATGAAGGGTGCACCTGGAGTACCCAGCTTGGGTGATAGGGGAGGGTGTGCCACTACTACATCAGGCCACACTACCAAGAGACAGAGTCATAGCAGCCCTACCTAATACATAGAAACAAACACAGGGAGGCTGCCAACATGAGGAGACAAAGAAACATGGGCCAAATGAAAGAACAGAACAAAACCCCAGAAAAAGAACTAAAGGAAATGGAGATAAGCAGTCTAGTAGATGCAGAATTCAAAACACTGGTTATAAGGATGCTTGAGGAACTTAGTGAGGACCTCAGCAGCATATCTAAGACCCATTCAGAAATGAAGGATACACTAATTGAAATAAAGAACAATTTACAGGGAAACAACAGTAGAGTGGATGAAGCTGAGAATCAAATCAATGATTTGGAACATGAGGAAGCAAAAAACAACCATACAGAATAACAAAAAGGGGGACTTCCAGCCAAGATGGAGGCATAGATAGACACACTGTGCCTCCTCACACAACCAAAACTAAGGACAACAAAAATTGGGAGACAAAAAAACAACCAGAACAGAGAGAAATGAACTGTATGGAAGTCTGACAACCATTCATCCAGACCGGTAAGGAGGGGCGGAGTCGGAGGCCTACGGATAGGGGTCGAGGGGTCCCGGCAGGAAAGAGTGCTGGGTGGCAGGCGCGGGCCCACAGGGCGCAGACAGCAGTCAGTGGACCCCTGAAGTGCAGGGGCAGCTGACGGACCAGTGGCAGACCCTGGGCGCGGGAGGCAACGAGCAGACCCAGTGAGGGGCGCAAGGCAGCCGGCTGTCACCAGCCACATGTTCGCGCGCAGACAGACTAGGTGAAAACGGGCAGTGACACAGACCTCTCGGCCCAGGGCCCCAGCACCAGGAAACAAAGCCTAAGAGCACCGACTGAAGACACCTGTGGAAGTTGAGGACAGGAGATTCTCTCAGCCTCACAGGAGGCTCCTCAGGGAAACCCACAGAGTCCGAGAAAGTACATAGGCCCACCCGCCCGGGAGCCAGCACCAGAAGGGCCCAATTTGCTTGTGGGAAATGGCAAAGGGTACTGAAGTCCTAGAGAGAGTGGAGCAGGCGCCATTGTTCCCTCTCAGACCCCACCCCACATACAACATCACAACCCAGCGACTGGGGTGCCCCGCCCTAGTGAACACCTAAGGCTCCGCCCCTCATACGTAACAGGCACGACCAGACCAAAGGCAGGGGCGGGGCGGGGGGGGATGGCTCAAACAGAATCGAAAGCCCCTCAGTCAGTACTTTTAAGCAAACAAGAGTTAGCCAACCTATCAGATGCACAGTTCAAAGCACTGGTGATCAGGATACTCAAAGAATTGGTTGGTTTTGGTCACAAATTAGATGAATAAATGAAGGCTACAATAAGTGAAATGAAGAAAAATGCACACAGAACCAATAGTGATGGAAAGAAAACTGGGTTTCAAATCAATGGAGTGGACCAGAAGGAAGAAAGGAACAACCAAACAGAAAAGAATGAAGAAACAAGAATTCAAAACAATGAGGAGAGGCTTAGGAACCTCCAGGACATCTTCAAATGATCCAACATCCAAATTATAGAAGGGGAAGAGGAAGAGCAACAAGTGGAAAAGTTATTTGAACAAATAATGAAGGAGAACTTCCCCAATCTGGCCAAGGAAATAGACTTCCAGGAAGTCCACGAAGCTCAGAGAGGCCCAAAGAGGTTGGACCCAAGGAGGAACACACTAAGATACATCAGAATTACATTAGCCAAGGTAAAAATGAAGGAGAGAATTCTAGAAGCAGCAAGAGATAAAGGGGCAGTAACCTACAAAGCAGTTCCCATCAGACTGTCAGCTGATTTCTTAAAAGAGACCTTGCAGGCAAGAAGGGGCTGGAAAGAAGTATTTCAAGTCATGAAAGGCAAGGACCTACATCCCAGATTGCTCTATCCAGCAAAGCTTTCATTTAGAATGGAAGGGCAGATAAAGTGCTTCTCAGATAAGGTCAAGTTAAAGGAGTTCATCATCACCAGGCCCTTGTTATATGAAATGTTAAATGGACTTACCTAAGAAAAAGAAGGTAAAAAAAATATGAACAGTAAAAAAAGGCATCAAACTCACAGTTATTAACAACCATACCTAAAACAAAAGCAAACTAAGCAAACAACTAGAACAGGAACGGAACCACAGAAATAGAGATCACATGGAGGGTTAGCAACAGGGGAGTGGGAGGGGGAGAGAGGGGAAAAAGGTACAGAGAATAAGTAGCATAGACAATAGGTAGAAAATAGACAGGGGGGGCAAGAATAGTATGGGAAATGTAGAAGCTAAAGAACTTATGACACATGGACA